>OZ019974.1:31837113-32042113 GCA_963970395.1 Ephialtes manifestator | reverse complement strand
GTGTGTGTGTGTGTGTGTGTGTGTGTGTGTGTGTGTGTGTGTGTGTGTGTGTGTGTGTGTGTGTGTGTGTGTGTGTGTGTGTGTGTGTGTGTGTGTGTGTGTGTGTGTGTGTGTGTGTGTGTGTGTGTGTGTGTGTGTGTGTGTGTGTGTGTGTGTGTGTGTGTGTGTGTGTGTGTGTGTTTACACGCTCAAAAAATGTAAACCTTTATAACTCGGGAACGCCGCGAGATATAAAGCTGAAATTTACACCATAGATAAAGGGGTCAATCCTCATCATTAATACCAATTTTTATTAAAATCCCCATGATCGTTAAATTTTTACGCGGTTTGGAATTTTCTCAAAAATGTCTGTTAACGCGATAACTCTTTTAATTTTCGAGATTTAAGCTGAAAATTGGTATGTATGTGAGCTTTCGTACACCGGCGATCCCTATTAAATTTGGTTAAGGTCGGTTGAAACGTTAAAATTTTATGAGATTTTGATTTTTTAAATTTTTTTATATTTTTTCTGCGATGCGAATTTTGGTATCAAATATCGAGCTGGGAGTGCCAGATTCACGATTAACAGAAAAATACGTCAGATATAGCCCAAAAATGTTGAACGATACCATATTTTCATAGCGATGTTGTACAGTCTATATTGCGAAAAGTAGCGATTTATGTCGTATAAACTAGCCATATCCTTGCTTCCCAATGAAATTTCGGAAAACACCGGTTTCTATCGTATTCTACAAAAAAAAACCAGAGAAGATAGAGTATTCGAGGGAGTTTCCGGACCGTTCGTCCTTATTATATTTTCACAAAGCGGGAGTGTACACTTATTTATTTATTTTAAAAAAATATGCAAAGTAGAACCTTGCACATTGCTTCCTCATTATATTTCGCTTTTTACAAAGCTTCCTCTATGAGGAAGCCAAAATCCATTACCATACTTCCTCTTAAAAGTTGCTTTGTAAAAAGCGAAATATAATGAGGAAGCAATGTGTAAGATTCTACTTTGCATCCTTTTTTTATGAGGCATTCATTGGTGTTTTCTCGCAAATAATTAATTATTATAATTGCTGCATTTTAAAGAAGGCCTATTTTTATGGTTTTTTTAAATAACAAAATTGGTTGTGATATTTTCACAAATAATCATAATTCAATCCGGAGCTGAGAACAACGATGGTTGGCTTTTGGTTGATTTTTCAATACCAAGCATTGGTAGTTACGTGAGACTATTACTTTATGGTTGGTTCTGAAAAATCAACCAAAAGCCAACCATCGTTGTACTCAACTCAGGGTTGGAATTACGATTATGTAGTGTTATTCAACCATAAACATTTTATTATTTCATACATTTTTTTATATCGATAAAATAATCTTATATCGATAAAATAATCTTGCGTTATGTATAAAATGTTTACGCAGACCATGAACGGTTACCTTGTTTCATTCCTTTTCATTTTTCGACGCAAACATTTGCCCACTCTGCCCGAGCTGAAAATTAGATCCTGCTCAAAACCTAACATTACTTTAACACTCGTCAAAACCTCCCAAAATGGCAGATACAGAATATAGCAAACGCAGTTCTCCGGAGAAACTCCGTTTACGCAGTTCTCCGGAGAAACTCCGTTTACTCCATTCTGTATCTGAGATTTTGGGAGGTTTTGACGAGTGTTAAAGTAATGTTAGTTTTTAAAGTAACATTACTTTAAAAAGTTAAAGTAATGTTAATTTTAATTCAACGAAGGGTGTTGGAAGGGTTTAAATTTTAACTCGGATGGGTTATAACTCGAATTTATAACTAGAATTTAGGTATCTAGTACAAGGTTGTTGAGAATAATTTAAAAATATTTAATGTAGAGCACAACATTTTTATTTTAAAAATTCATGAAAAAAAAGTTTCCGTAAAAAAAGTCTGAAAAAGAGACAAAGTAGAATCTTGCACTTTGCTTCCTCATTATTTTTCGCATTTTACAAAGCTAACGCAATGAGGAAGTATGTTAATCAATTTTGGCTTCCTCATAGACGAAGCTTTGTAAAAAGCGAAAAATAATGAGGAAGCAAGGTTCTATTTGCATCCTTGTTTCATTTAGTTAAATAAACATGTTGTGAATTCGTTTTTTCTATTTCGTTATTCCATTATTTCGTTACTATTAGAACGTTTCCGAAAGTAAATCTGATAACATATATTTACAAAAAATGATTCAATATTCCATAAAATCGAAAATTTCATACCGTTCGTCACTAAATTATACATATATAATGGCTGAATATTGTTTCATTTACATACAAAACTTGAGCTCGCTATCTTAAGTTTTGCAAAAGTTACAATAGAGGGATAATGTCAATTTTTTGAAAAATTCTAAATTCTATAAAATCTGAACCCCTTTACCGATTCGAGCCAATTTCAATACCAAACAACATTAAGTGCACCTACTCTTATAAACAACTATTTAGCAAAATAGACTAAATTTTACGAAAATTGGAGCGCCCATGCCTCGTTTGCAAAAAATTCGAAACGGCATAAAATCGAAATTTGTGTACATAATTTGTTAAAAACTGCAACAATTAAAGAGGTGATGGTGCTCCACTTGTGTATCAAATTTCAGCTCGATGCTTAAAACCTTTCTAATTGAATTCTTTAGTTACAGGCGATTGAATTTTCGAAGTTGTACACATACATACATACATACATACACACGCACACACACACATGCATACGGACTTTTTTTCTAGACCACTTTTCTCGACGTTTTGGACCATTCTGAGTATCCTGACATGAAAATCTCGAATTTTTTTTTCATGAAAACATAGCTTCCTCTAGGAGGAAGCAAATAAATTGAAAGTGTTTTTTCGAGCATATAGAATAGTATAAAAAATTATGAAGCAAATTCGAAAGGGTCAGAGCTGAACGCTTACTAAGTTGCCCAGGACATTTTTATCGAGAACTACTCAATATATAATTCAAGAAAACATTCGCTTCGGATTTTATTTGTGACGCATTGTTAAGTGAATCGATATCTTCTTTCACTGTAAACTCACTTTCACTAATACCCCAAGTTCCCTTACATTAAGCCCTAAGTGCATGCCAAACAAACACACGGTTAAAGCTTGAATAATGCAACAGGGAACCGCATGACAATTCGCACTTAAAAGTACAACGAATGCACCAGCAAGTTGATTCTTGGTTCCCGGAAAGCTTTACCGCAAACCACCGTTTGCTCTTCCGATGGGACACCCGAGCGAATGAGACCAGGAAGTCGAAGAGTGATGACGAGGCATAATCTATGCCAGAACTTCCCAACTCTTGCCGTAATTGGCGTACCTTGAATCTAACGTGCTCCATAATTAACTGGAAAGTTTCGAGCCGCTAACTACTTTTGTTCTACGAACGCGCAAGGCGGAATCACACCCGAATTTGAGTGCATTGTACTAGGAGAAAATGGAGGTAGACTTTACTTTTGTAGGACTGAAAGGAAGTAATCAAGAAAACATAGTTTTACTCGTGTTTCAACAGTCGGCACATCAATTCTTTGCGTCATTTGTATTTTTGCTTTCTTACAAGAGAAACTTTAAAGGGAGAGGGTCAATTAAAATAAAAAGTAGTGAACTTTTTCTTAAAAACGTTAAATTTCGCACTTTGTGATATCGTAGCTTAGTGAATTTCCAACTCATCGCGATTAAACTTTGAACCAGTGTTGTAAGTGCCCATTACTTTAAGAAATAAAGTATACAGAACAGTTTGTTTTACCGTTACAATTTTGTAATGATAACCTGAAAAGATTATAAAACTATATGTAAATTTTTGAATGTCTGTAAGGAAAATCTCACTTTTAATTAAATGTTTGGAAATATTGTGAAAAAAATGGAGAAACATTGTCCTCCATTACTTTAGCAATGCATTAACAGTATTTCTCCATTTTTTTTTCAATAAGATTACCATGAAATTTTATGGAAAACTAATATTTTTTGCCTCTATTCAAAAATTTACATAACATTTTATAATCACTGCAAGTTATTATTATAAAAACATAATTACAAAACCAATTGTACCATCAATTTTATTTCTAAAATAATTTGGAATTTATAACTTTGCTTTGAACACATGTTCTTTAACTTATTTTCCGTTACATGAACCTAAAAGTTTAAAAAAAAATGAATATATGGGGTATTTCTGACCAACTCAGTAAGCGTTCACCCCTTCCAATTTGATCCATAATCTTTTATACTATTCTATATGCTCGAAAAAACACTTTTAATTTTTTTTACATTTCTTTTACTGAAACTTTATTTTTCATGAATTTTTTAAATACAAATTTTGCGCCCCAATTTAAAAATTAAAAATTATTCTCAAAAATCCTGTATTAGACACCAACTTTTTTTAGCTATGAACCAGAGTGGGTTGTGTTTATTTTTTAAGCCATTTAAATAAATGCCGTTAAAAATGGAAAGAAATAAAACAAGATGGTTGGTTGAAGCTTTTTTTATCGATATAAAGAAATCATGTGTTAAATAATGAGCTGATTAAATAGAAAATGAAGTGAGACATTTTTAACTCTCAATTTGTAAATTTTTCAAATCCAACCATCAACCATCTATTCTTCTATCTCGACTAAGACAAAATAATCATAATTCCAATCCTGAGCTGAGTACAGCGATGGTTGGCTTTTGGTTGATTTTTCAATAACAACCATTGGTGGTCATGTAAGACTATTGGTTTATGGTCGGTTCTGAAAAATCAACAAAAGCAAAAAATCGTTGTACTCAGCTGATGGTTGAAATTATGATTATTTTGCTTCCTCATAGAGGAAACTTTGTTTTCATGAAATTTTTTTTTTTCGAGATTTTCATGTCAGTATGCTTAGAATCACCTAAAACGTCGAGAAAAGTGGTTTAGAAAAAATGTCCGTATGTATGTATGTGTGTGTGTGTGTGTGTGTGTGTGTGTGTGTGCTGGGCTTCGAAAATTCAATCTCCTCTCACTCGGTAACCGTTCGAGCGATCCGGCTCAAATTTGGCACGCAAGTAGAGTAGCTGCCCCTCTTTGAATGTTGTGATTTTTGCCAAAATATGTGAAGTCATTAAGATTTTATGTTGATTTTAATTTGTTGAAAAAAGGGCGTGGTCGCTCTAACTTTCGTAAAAGTTCGCCGATTTGGCTAAATATTTCTTCATAACTGAAGATACGTTCAATGTTGTATGGTATTGAATTTCGACGAAATCGGTAAAGCGGTTCGGATTTTATAGAATTTTGAATTTTTCGAAAAAAATAGATTTTGATCTAAATTACGTCGAATTTCAACAAATGAACAGAAATTTTGTACAGACGAAAAATAACATTCAGAAATGCCATGTACCAAATTTGGTGATGATCGGTAAAGTCGTTCGGATTTTACACCATTTTTCATTAAAAAAAAAATGTAGATTTTCGCTATAACTTCCGGAAAAGTTGAGAAAGTACGACAAAAATTTGTATCTAATCAAAATTAGATGTAACAGTGTTTGCAGAGGTGATTTATAGCTGTATAAAACACCTCTGCAAAAGAGACACAAGGTATAAAAAAAAAAGATGCAAAGTAGAACCTTGCACATTGCTTCCTCATTATTTTTCGCTTTTTACAAAGCTTCCTCTATGAGGAAGCCAAAATTGAATAACATACTGCTTCCTCACAGAGGGAGCTTTGTAAAAAGCCAAAAATAATGAGGAAGCAATGTGCAAGGTTCTACTTTGCATCTTTTTGTCTTATTCAACCATAAATCAACATTTCATTATTTAATACATGATTTTTTTTTATATCGATAAAAAAAGCTTCAGAAAAATTCTCAAATAATCTTGCATTATATATAAAATGTTTACGCAACAACTGACCATAAGCTGCCATTTTGTTTCATTCCTTCCCATTTTTAACGTCTTTGTTTTCCTAATAAATGGCTTAAAAAGATCGATGCAAACATTTTCCCACTTTGGGTCATAGCTCAAAAATATCAATATCGAATACAGGATTTTTGAGAATAATTTCTTAAATTGGGGTGCAACATTTTCATTAAAAAAATTCATGAAAAATTAAGTTTCAGTGAAAAAGATCTAAAAAAAATTTAAAGTGTTTTTTCGAGCATATAGAATAGTATAAAAAATTATGGAGCGAATTGGAAGGGTTCAACGCTTACTGAGTTGGCCAGGCATATCTCATATATAATTTTTTTACTAGGGATCATATTGAAATATTTAAAAAAGAAAAAATTCTGTTAAAATACTCAAATGTTTTTACTTTCTCATCACATACAAAGTATGTAAGAAAGAAAAAGGATTGCAATCCAAAAAAATTCGACTCTCAGATTTTGATGGAAATATATGTTTTGAGTGTCGTAGGTTCCAAAAATGACATTCACTCATTTCTGTCTGTCTGTCTATCTGTATCGTCCGAAAACACAATAACTTTACTTAAAAGCTGTGAACTGCAATGAAATTTGGTGTGTTCCTTTTGCATATAAAATGTAATTTTGGTATTGAAATCCAATCCAAAATCTTCACTGCTTCTGATACTTTACCTGAAATAGTGAAAAAAATAAGAATAAATACAATTTTTTATTTATTCTTGGACTGTAAGCGAACATAAAAATTATTATGCTTTGGTATGAAACATACAGACAGAATACCAGCAAATGGGCAGTGAACAACAAGAGATTTAGTATAGAGAAGATTTTGAGGTCTTTTCAATCACTCACATAAGACTTCTGCAACTGTCTGTTGTGAAACATTTATGTCACCTGAAATATGGATTGTGTTACACATTCACTAAACAAAAGAACTACTATCAATGATCTTGAGGAGTTTTCAATGGGAAATATAATATGAATATTCACACCATATGTTAGATTGAAAGGAAAGTAAAAATTGAAAGAAAAAAAAATATTTGAGGTTATTCACAGTCATGATGTTAGACTATAAACACTCATACACTCATCGTATCATAGTTTTTATCACTCGCATAGCATTTTATACGAATTCCAAATCCAGCGGAGGCCTCATACACACCATAAGATTCGAAACTTTTGGAATATGAATAAGTGAACTGTAAATCCAACTTGTCAAGTTATCGCAGTGCCAACAATAATACCACCAAACGAAAGAGAGATGTGAAGTGAGGCGCGAACATCGCACGCGCCGCCTCGCGAAAGCGGCTCATAGCTTGAATTCAAATTTAAAAACGCGTTCTTGACAAATTATAGCGAGAAATGTAATAGATTACAATTAATGTGGGAAATTCACAAATTTCTATTTGTGTAGTTAGTCACTATATCCCAATAAATTTGCGATAAAAATTTCACGCCAGTAACATATGTGATGAGAAAGTCACGTGTTGCGAATACGCCAGTAGCAACTTTTTAATTTATTTTATCGATCGATAAATAATAACAATGATCTCTGTTTTTCATTCTGTTCCAGCGGGAAGCTCGAGGATCGGTGACCTTCAAGATATTACCATCCTACAGGATCGCGCCACCTCCCTGCGAGGTACAAGTAAGCCCCAAAACCCAAGTCCAACAGTCCTCCCTCATCCCAGCTACTGTTCTCACAACCACAACAGCCATTACGACCACAATCACAACAGCGTCGACCCCAAAGACCCAGATAAATTCGAGCACAGGGTCAAGCGTGACCTCGTCCTCCAGTTACGCTAAATCCGCGAAAAATCCTCCCGAAACTTCTTCAGGAACTAATAAAAAGGAGGAAAAGTCTTCAAAAGCGAGCAAATCCAAGATGAAAAGTGGTGGTTCATCGACTGATAGTACACCACGACGTCGTTTGAATCCTCTGGCTGTTCTTAGATCCAAAAGGTCGTAAAAAAAAAAGAAAAGCGAAAAGAATGAAAAAGTTTCCCCAGCTTATGGAGTGGATCATTTTCTTCTTTCTACGACTTTAAGCAATGACTCACACTTCTTATATCGTGTCCGGTTGGTGAGATTCCAAAACGTGCGCGCGTCAATAATCGTAATATCGATTAATTACAGTCAATGTCTTGCAGCTGTTACCAGCGATCAGAAAAACTAGCTTCGCTTAACTGCTCATCACTCATAGTGTAGTAAGGCATAAGTGTATTAAGTCTCAAGGCATTCGACACACTGAGGATTGATTACGCCTAGGCAATATTTTTTCGGGGCAAATCTCGAAAGATTGCGGTAGAATAATTGTTTTGCTTCCTTATAGAGGAAGCTTTGTTTTTCAATGATTGAATCCCAAGTGAAAATATTATATAAAGATTATATTAAAATTATATATAATGATTTTTATAGAAGCTATATACAAAAGTGGACATATGAAAACTTTATATATTCTGTATAGTCTACATGAATTTATAGAATCAATTTCTAAGATATTATAAAAAATAAATATATTTTATATAGTATCAAAACATTTCCGCATCTGTATTTATGAAATCCATATTGTTATGTTTCTGACAGACAATATATGCTATCGATTTAATTCATATATACACCGAAAGAAATGTTTGGTTGTGACAATTATGTTTCCAATTTGCTGTACATACGGAAAAAAAAAGATTAGTTGCCATAACCAAGAAATGAGTTGACACAACCAATCGATTATTCTATTTCCTTAGCAACTCAAATGGTAATACCAACGATTCGAATGGTAATACCGACGATTCGAATGATAATACCGACGTTTCGAATGATAGTCCCAACGATTGGATTAGTTAACCTAACTAATCCAATCGAGAACAAATCGCGAATAGGTGACGTTACTATTCGATATGGTTGAGGCAACTAATTTTTTAGACATTGTGTACAGCAAATCGAAAACGTAGTTGCCACAACCAAACATTTCTTTCCGTGCACAATGTCTCAAAAATTAGTTGTCCCAACCATATCTAATAGTAAGGTCAACTATTCACGATTAGTTCTCGCGAGATTAGGGAGGTTATCCAATCCAATCGTTGGGACTACCATTCGAATCGTCGGTATTACCATTCGATTCATTGGCACTACCATTAGTCTTGTATGGGAAATAGAATAATCGATTGGTTGTGTCAACTCATTTTTTGGTTATGGCAACTAATCTGTTCTTTCCGTGTATAGATTACATCCACTATGTACGTTATGAACATAAGCTATGATATATATTATAAAAAAAATATTTGGTTTTATATAGTTTTCTAGAAATTAATTTTGTAGGTTTATATTGACTATAGAAAGTATATGAAGATTCTATATGTCACTTTCGTATATGAAGTTCTCTACCGATTCCGTCACTTTTTTTCAACCCTCTCCAATCTGCACCATAATTGGTTGGGGCGCTGTCATAAGGTCTGCCGGCCATAAGCTCGAATGACACAACGTCGAATTGTCACAAGCTCGAATGGTCATAATCTCGAAATGACATAAGCTCGAACGGTCATAATCGCGAAATGTCTTAAGCTCGAACGGTTATAATGTCGAAAGGTCATAAGCTCGAATGGTTATAATCTCGAATCGTCATAAGCTCGAATGGTTATAATCTCGAATGGTCATAAGCTCGAATGGTTATAATCTCGAAAGGTCACAAGATCGAATGGTTATAAGCTCGAATGGTTATAATCTCGATTATAACCGTTCAAGCTTATGACCTTTCGAGATTATAACCATTCGACCTTGTGACCTTTCGAGATTATAACCATTCGAGCTTATGACCATTCGAGATTATAACCATTCGAGCTTGTGACCTTTCGACATTATAACCGTTCGAGCTTAAGATAGTTCGCGATTATAACCGTTCGAGCTTATGTCATTTCGATATTATAACCATTCGAGCTTGTGACAATTCGACGTTGTGTCATTCGAGCTTGCGGCCGGCAGACCTTATAACAGCGCCCCTAATTGGTTATACCAATGTACCGCTAAAAGGTACTCTATGTGAATTTTTTCAGATTTTTTAAAACAATATTTCAGAAAATGACCTTTTTTTTAAGGACAAATATCTCGGAAACTTGAAGTTACCGAAAAAAATGTCTCCACATAAAAGTTGTCGTTTTTTCTTAGCTTTCCAGCGGAATGTTCGAAATATTTGTCACGTTCCGGTGAGTATGATTTTTTATCGAAAAATGGAGGAATTTTTTTTAAATTCAAAAACGGATTTTGTTTTGGACTGTTAAAATTACAGTGTATTCCTGCATGACTGTTGATATGTCAAACAAATCGCCAGAGTGGCACCGATCGATGTTCTGAATTTAAAAATGTATTTGTGTGAACGTCTCGAAAGCGGGGAAATTATTATTTTTCAAATTCAAAAACGGTCATTTCTTTGGATAAGAAAATCACAGGGTATTCCTGCATTACTATCGATATCGCAAAAAAATCACTAGAGTGACACGGGTCAAGGTTGCAACATAAAAAAAGGTGTAGTGTTATTTCGTTTTTTATACCCTAGAACTATACCGTGTCACTCTAGTGATTTTTTTCCCGATATCGATAGTGATGCAGGAAAACTCTGTGATTTTTTTCAACGAAAAACAATCCGTTGAATGAAAAAAAACCCCGTTTTTTTCGAAACTTCGACACGGATAATTTTTTTTTTACACCGGAACCTCGATCCGTGTCACTCTGATCATTTTTTTTTGTAATACCGACAGTCATGCATGAATACTCTGTAATTTTCTTAGCCGAAAAAAATGACCGTTCTTTAATTTGAAAAAAAAAAAAAAATTCCCCCGTTTTCGGAACGTTTACACAAATACATTTTTTTTATTATACCAGAACATCGATCGGTGCCACTCTGGCGATTTTTTTGAGATATCAACATTCATGCAGGAATACTCTGTAATTTTTTCAGGCCAAAGAAAATATCCGTTTTTGAATTTTTTTAAAATTCCTCCGTTTTTCGATAAAAAGTTATATTCACCGGAACGCGACAAACATTTCGAACATTCCGCTGGAAAACTAAGAAAAAACGACAACTTTTATGTGGTAACATTTTTTTTCAGTAACTTCAAGTTCATGAGATATTTGCACTTGAAAAAATAACGGCATTTTCTGAAATATTGTTCGGAGAGGGTTGAAAAAAGTGGCTGAATCGACAGAGAATGCTTCATATAGCTTCTATAAAAATCTTTCCATATAATTTTAATATAATCTTTATATAATATTTTCACTTGGGATTTATTAAGAACTTTGGAATTGTAGGTAAAAGGTAGGAGATAATCTCGCAGCTAGGATTCGAAGAGCTCTGTAAATCGTCCTATAAATAGTTAAGCCATGAAATCTTAGAAATTAACCCTATCTTAATTTCGCGTGATATACATGCTGAAATTTATGGCAAAGTGTTAGGCGATCTTCTATATTTTAACGATAATCCTATATTCGGATCGTATAGAAAACGCTAATTTAAAAAAATAATATTCTATGCAAATATTCTACCGGAAAAAATCCACATAGCACCGAAATATTTTTTGAAAAATATTATGCAAGCTAGCAGGTCATACACTGTGAGAAAAAAAAAGATACTGGTAACTATAAATTTATAGTGAAATACAATATCAGCTATTTAAAAAAGTTATCTGTACTAATTATTTATAGTCAATGCAATAGTTAATTATAATTATTGTTTCAAAAAATTATCGATAGTTGCGAGGTACTATTCATAGAAAAAAAACATCATGACAAGCATAGTATTCTTTGAGAAAATATTCAACAAGTATGAAATAGTAATTGCCACAACAATAATAAAGTTGCACTAACTATAAGAAAGTGCGACAATGTTTCAATTGAAATAAGACATTAAAACCATTCGTATAATATTCTGTGCTATGTGGGTGCTTTGAATAATTTTATTTACCGTGTCTATAATCGTAATATTTCCAAAAATCCTTTGAGATTCAAATCTAGATCTTCTAATAGGGTTTCTAGACTCATATCTGAGGAATTTCATGGGAAGGTGGCCAACTCAGTTTCGTGTTGTCTCAAAAAGGATTCGTACGTTTAATTTTTAATTTTTTGTAAAGGTTGAAGAATGTTTAAAAATCATTACATATATTTAAATAACATATTCTGGAAAGGATTAAATAACCACATGTTTTGTCGCTTTTAAATTTTATGTATATAGAAAATAATAGTCAAAAATACTTGAAATATATACCTATAATAACTTTCAACATTTACTTCGTTATAAAAAATGGATTTATAATAAAATTTATTTTTTTGCTTAAATATTAAATTTTTTTTTAGAATTTTCGTTACTGCTGATAAACCGTAATTAAACAATATCGACATTGTGTCAATATCGAAAATTCACAGAAATGAAAAAAAATATATACATTTTTTTAAAGTTATTCAGACCGTCAGAAAAGACTACAATTTTTTCTGAAGTCTTATTTCTGGCAAAATTAAAGAGCTTAGTCGTATCGCTGCGAAAGAAATAAAACTAGTTTTTTCAATAAATTACGTTTAGATAAATAACATTATTTAGCTGATGACCCAAACCTTGTGAAGGTATACATTTTTATCCAACAATTTTTTTAAAAGTTTGGCAATATAATAAAAAATACTGTTAAATTTAGAGCTAAATCGAAATGGTGACATTCAATGAAAAAAAATATCGCACCTTTATTCCGTTTATAAATGCATGTAATAATCTGAGCGGGTAAAAATAGTTTTCACCTATAAATATGCTCAAATACTTAATTTCTATGATAGGACCTTTTTTCTAACGGTTCTTTTTCAAAACACATCGTTTTAAGAGGATTACATACAAATCTAAAATAACTTTTAAAACATTCTTGACATTCTAAACAACTTTAAAAAAATATACGAATCTCTGTTTAGACGTTGCAAAACTTAAGTAACTCCCTTTGTATGAAATAACTCGCGCTTTTAACTGGACGTGAAATCGCGAAGTCGTTGAACCATTCAGTAAAGATTATAGGCAATATTTCTCAACCGGAAATTATGGTGCAAGAAAGGGATACATATTTTTAGTTTAATAGTACTTAAGTATAATCTATTTATCTCTGACCTCGCAAAATTTAGGTGATTGAAGTCTAGTCATGAGGTTTTATTTAGAAAAAAACTTTGAGATAAGTATCAATGGGCAATTAATAGATATTTCCCAATTCCCATCAGTCAGGAAACGCTTACATATTTTTAGTTCAATGAAACTCAAGTATAACCTATTTACCTCAGTCCTAGCAAAATGTAGGTAACTATAAAGTGTCATCAGAATTTATTTTAAAAAATCTTTGAGACAAGTTTCAATCGGCACTCAATAGAGTAAACGTGGTGAATATGGGCCACTAAAAAGTTTTGGCCTATATCTTTTACATCTAGAGATAAATCTCACTTCCGTGGCCAAAATTGGTTTAAACCCAAATTATAAAGGCTTGGCAGTGAAATATTTTAAGTATTTTTTGTTACGTTCGTCGAGCCTGGAACATCTTATTCGCACTTTTTTCGAAGTATGGTAATATTATTAAAGTCGACTAATATAGAACACCTAAAATTTGCTGGAAAATAGTTCGATTTGTCCTGCGACATCAATACAAAAAAGAAATTCGACGAATTCTAAAGATGTTAGAATTCTTTTCCTTTTCTTAAAAAAGAATTGTTTTATGGAAAAGTAGTCTAAAATTTTTGTTGACAAAATTGATTTTTTCCAGAATTTTTTAAATCAAATTTCAATTTCTTGTTTTATTTTAGGTTAATTTGTTTGCATTGGTTTTACTACTAAGCCGAATTTTGTATTTCATGCTTTATAGGGTTAATTGAAATTAGTGTAATTCAACTATTGCAACGAAATATCAATTTAAAAAGATGGTCCATATTACCGAACGTCAGGTGGCCAATAATGTTTATATTGTTTTAGCGGCTATAAATTAACGATTGCAGCTGACGGTCCCAGGTTTTAGCTACTTTATAGTTTAGTGTGCCTTACTATATGATGTGAGTCATATATATCCCAATAAACGGGTTTTAAATGTGGATTTTCACCTATTTTAATAGTCAAATGAATGCAGGTTATAATTAAAAAACAGAAAAACTGGTGTAACATTATAAAATTTTATCATGACTTTGATTTAAGGTTGTAGAAGCTGTCAAGTCTCGCCAAACGTGAGTTTCAGAGAAAATTTCGAACATTTCTCGATGTGATCAAAATTTGAAATAAATCAAACACCTCAAAGATGCTGAAAAGATTGATTTTGCATAATAATAATTCCAAAATGCAATTAACAAATTGATCAATAAATCATCCGACAAGCTAACTTTTTTTTTCAAATGATAATAATTTGGTAATTTTTTTGCATACATACAAATTTTTTCCATATTCTATCTATTTTTTTTTTTATTTCGTTTTTCTATGTTTGAACTGTATGTTCAAACGAATCTTCTTGATCAATTATCCGTGGGTTTATGGGGGATTATATAAAAGACGCATATCCAAAATTTGTGACTTTCCACACATTGTTCAAAACTTTAAAAAAAATTTTAAAACATAATTTTCATTAAATTTTTTTTTCTTATTTATTTAACTTATTTCATTTTTTAAATTTTTATTATTAACAAAAAACAGAATTCTGAGAAAATTGCTACGTATTCAGAAAAAAAGTCAAATTATTTTCATTTTTAAAAAAAGCTAGTTTGACGGTTTATTTGTTAAACAATATTTTATTCATGAATTTGTTAACAAAATTTTACAATCATGATAATGTAAACTCAATCTTTTTAGCACCTTCTACATTCTGAATTTTTTAAAAATATTTTTTTCCCATCAAGAAGTGTTTGAAATTTTCGTTTATGAAACCTACGTTTGGCAGAATTGTTCCGCTCGCCACAAATCCTTAACACCAAAATGACCTCACTGATATTGACACAAATGAATGTACGATTTTGTACATTTTTCACTGATCCATATTCACCACTTTTACCCTAGATAATTTCCAACCCTCGTCAGTTAGGAGACGCTTCAATACAGCGAACTATCGCATTTGTCCATCGCGTATTATCGCAAACCCTAAGGAGATGATTGAATTCAGGAGTTTATAGATGGCTCTCGCTCTACGTATCGTAAATCACAAGAATTGGGATTGAATAGTAGCAGAAATTGTATTCACGCCATTGTCGCCGATAGAACGCGATACCTACTTACTATTTTGGATCATTGATTGCGAAACTTGGAACACAGAATTGTCTTCTCAATAGCGATTGCCAGAGGTAGACGCGGGTAATACCTTCGAGCTCCATTGAGCCCGGCAAGCTCTATCGATCAATCCCTCGACGCGGCCACGTGATATCCATTGCCCGGTCAATTGAACTCGCGATATCGTCATTACGATGGTACAGTAGAAGCGAACTATATGTGAGCACACAATATCGTCGAAACTGGGCTCTCAAAGATACGGCGAGAATATAATGCGAGGAGTGAAGCACCGGCTGAATGAACGAATATCCAAGGAAGCTTTTTGATCTTAACCCTTTGGCTCACGAATCTATGCAAACCCAACAAGAATAACATTTTCTCGTATTGATGGTCTTGCCATTCATAAAATGGTGCGAGTTATCTTTAACTAGGACCAATCCACAGAATGACCCTGAAGATATCTGCATTTCAGAAATAAAATGTTTGGCACGTCGTAACTCCCTCAATTTTCGTCGTACGAACTTCTGCGGGGGTACATTTTGTTCGTCTTGAAATTCTCTAGAGGCGACTATTTTTAGATTTTTTTTATCGATCTTTTTTCCGACGCTGCATACAAAATAATAATGGCAAACATTTGGCACGCTGTAACTCCCTTAATTTTCGTCGTACGAAGATCCGCGGGGGTGCATTTTGTTCGTCTTTAAATTCTCTAGGGGCGACTATTTTTAGATTTTTTTTATCGATCTTATTTTTGGCACTACAAGGAAGAACCACAAAAATATTTGGCACGCTGTAGCTCCCTTAATTTTCGTCGTACGAGGATCCGCGGGGGTGCATTTTGTTCGTTTTGAAATTCTCTAGAGGCGACTATTTTTAGATTTTTTTTATTGATTTTTTTCCGACTTTTTTCCGACGCTGCATTCAATCCATACAAAATAATGATAACAAACATTTGGCACGCTGTAACTCGCTTAATTTTCGTCGTACGAAGATCCGCGGGGGTGCATTTTGTTCGTCTTGAAATTTTCTAGGGGCGACTTTTTTTAGATTTTTTTTATCGATCTTATTTTTAGCACTACAAGGAAGAACCAAAAAAATATTTGGCACGCTGTAGCTACCTTAATTTTCTTCGTACGAGAATCCGCGGGGGTGCGTTTTGTTCGTTTTGAAATTCCGTAGAGGCGACTATTTTGAGATTTTTTTTGTCGATCTTTTTCCCGACGCTGCATACAAAATAATAATTACAAACATCTGGCACACTGTAACTCCCTTAATTCTTTATCATACCGGCATCCGCGGGGGTGCATTTTGTTCCTCCTGGAATTCTTTAGAGGCAACTATTTTTAGATTTTTTAACGATCTTATTTCTGGCACCATGAGGAAGAACCAAAAAAAAAAAATGGTCTGCGCTAGCTCCCAACATCTTAATCGCACGAATGGCCGCGGGGTTCATTGTGTTCGTTTTGAAATGCTGTACGTATACGCATATTTTTTTTAAGTTTTTATGTGACGGTATTAGCCAGCTTAGATGAAAATATCCGCGCTGTTGCCCGGAGCACACCACGTGGAGGTTACCGTTACATTTTCCCTATCGTTTAATCAAGCTAACGATAATCCTATTATATATATTTTTAGTGCTCCTTTTTTTTTTTTTTTTTTTTTTCTCTTCGTAGCAACTCGGGGTGTCAACGGACTACCCACGCCTTTGCCTGGTGCACACCAGAGTACGCATACAGTATCGTGAAGTCCGCATTTAACGCCCGCAATATCATTGACGGCCGATTTATTTCGATTCCGTTGTGATTTTGTACAATTGCGGAGAAAAAAGACACCCAGCCACTAGCTATGATCACATTGCCTTAAGTGCGAATATTCGTCAGTTCTGTCCTCCGTTGCAGGGGTCGTTAGACTGTACTTTTAATCTAATAGTGTGGAGGATTTTCCCTCCGAGCGCAATACAGCCGTCTAAGACTCGTCAGTTAGAAAATCGGGTATTCTCGTGCAACGTAATACGATCAGCTCTAACACTCTAAGTCTTTACAACGATGCGAATGAAAAGTTGAAAAAAAATTTATCGTGAGGAATGTCGTTTTTTTTTGCCGCGACGCACGATAGCGTCAATGTACATGTGACTTAGTACATCAGAGGGAAGACTCCTCTGACTTTGAATGCACGCATGCATTTTTGTATTGACCAATGTTTAATACTCGAGGCTCCCATACAAACATAAGACAATCTAAAAATAGCTCCCATAAGGTAAGACAATCTAAAAATAGTCGCCCCTAGAGAATTTAAAGACGAACAAAATGCACCCCCGCGGATCTTCGTACGACGAAAAATAAGGGCGTTACGGCATGCCAAATGTTTGTCATCATTATTTTGTATGTTTTGTATGCCGCGTCGAAAAAAAGTCGGAAAAAAATCGATTTAAAAAATCTAAAAATGGTCGCCCCTAGAGAATTTCAAAACCAACAAAATGCACCCCCGCGGATCTTCGTACGACAAAAATTAAGGGAGCTACAGCGTGCCAAATATTTTTATGGTTCTTCCTTGTAGTGCCAAAAATAAGATCGATAAAAAAAATCTAAAAATAGTCGCCCCTAGAGAATTTAAAGACGAACAAAATGCACCCCCGCGGATCTTCGTACGACGAAAAATAAGGGCGTTACAGCATGCCAAATGTTTGTCATCATTATTTTGTATGTTTTGTATGCCGCATCGAAAAAAAGTCGGAAAAAAATCGATAAAAAAAATCTAAAAATGGTCGCCCCTAGAGAATTTCAAAACCAACAAAATGCACCCCCGCGGATTCTCGTACGAAGAAAATTAAGGTAGCTACAGCGTGCCAAATATTTTTTTGGTTCTTCCTTGTAGTGCTAAAAATAAGATCGATAAAAAAAATCTAAAAAAAGTCGCCCCTAGAAAATTTCAAGACGAACAAAATGCACCCCCGCGGATCTTCGTACGACGAAAATTAAGCGAGTTACAGCGTGCCAAATGTTTGTTATCATTATTTTGTATGGATTGAATGCAGCGTCGGAAAAAAGTCGGAAAAAAATCAATAAAAAAAATCTAAAAATAGTCGCCTCTAGAGAATTTCAAAACGAACAAAATGCACCCCCGCGGATCCTCGTACGACGAAAATTAAGGGAGCTACAGCGTGCCAAATATTTTTGTGGTTCTTCCTTGTAGTGCCAAAAATAAGATCGATAAAAAAAATCTAAAAATAGTCGCCCCTAGAGAATTTAAAGACGAACAAAATGCACCCCCGCGGATCTTCGTACGACGAAAATTAAGGGAGTTACAGCGTGCCAAATGTTTGCCATTATTATTTTGTATGCAGCGTCGGAAAAAAGATCGATAAAAAAAATCTAAAAATAGTCGCCTCTAGAGAATTTCAAGACGAACAAAATGTACCCCCGCAGAAGTTCGTACGACGAAAATTGAGGGAGTTACGACGTGCCAAACATTTTATTTCTGAAATGCAGATATCTTCAGGGTCATATCCACAGATATATTTCGAAATACGGCAGATGGATGATCCCAAGTAAAAAAATTATATATAGAATACATAAGAAATATATATAGTTGTAAAAATTGAATTGAGCATGTATAGTCTAAATACACTCGATATGCAGAATCCCGTAAAAAAAGTACCCGAACAAAAACGAATCTGGAAAAAAAGTCCCCAGGAACAAAAGACCCGCGGGAAAGAAAACTTGAAGAACCTAAATTAAGGGAGAAAAGTCCCAGAAAAAAGTTACTAGTGAAAAAAGGTGCCAGGCAAAAAAAATCTCGAAAAAAAGTACCACGGAAAAAAAGACCCCAGGAACAAAAGACCCGCGGAAAAGAGAACCTAACGAACCTAATATCTTTCCGGTTAGGGGTCGTTCATAAATGACGTCACCACACAAGGGGGGGGGGGGGCGAAAAAAGTGACGATTTGTGACGATAGAGGGGGGGGGGGGGGGAGTCACAATTGTGACGTCACGCATTTTCCATTTGTTTTTAAAACCTCACGCAAAATTTGGCAATCACTTAGGGAAATTTTTTTTATTTCTATTTCACTATAACGAAATGACCTCTTCCGATTATTTCATTTGTAATCTTCGTTTTTACTAATCTTGGATTATTTTTAGTCAACAAACCGTGTATTTACGTTTTTATTTAACCGGTGTATGAAAAGTTACATTATTGTTCCTACTATTCATAAATAATATAAAAATATTTTTTCCCACCTCCGGGCCGATAGCGACAACTTTCGCTCCGCTGCGCGGAACGAAGTTCCCGTTTTTCGGTTCTCCGTCGATGAGAAAAATCGTATACACTCCTCGGGCAGTAAATAAGAAAGCCTCACATCACATGTAATTACATGTGATCTGAGACATTTCTTACTTTACTGCCCTAGGTGTGTAATATACTAATTATCGTTCGACTATGTATGATATATATATATATATATATAATATTATTCGATAATACAAAAGTTGAAATTATTTTAACTTTATGGGGGGGGGGATCAGACGAGATCGCATGGTGTCACGTTTGGGGGGAGGGCTTTGTAATTGTGACGATACATGACCAGGGAGAGGGGGGTGGGGTCCAAAAAGATCAAATCCGTGGTGACGTCATTTATGGACGGCTCCTTACTACGGGGACTTTTTTCCGGAGGATGTTTTTTCCTGTATTTTTTCCCAGGTACTATTACTATATTTCCTAATACCCTGTATGCAATCTATATACAATTTATAGATAAACCCAGCATCACAGTCGGTCTTATATATAATTACATATAAGACTGTATATGTCCAATTCCATATGTCGGACTATGTATAATTTTTTTACTTGGGATTGGACGTATCTATATACATCAAGCAGGAGGAACAGCTAATGAAAACGACTCAACATTGGCATTTTAATAGAAAGTCTTTCAAGTCTATGGTTTTTAACGCCACACAAACAAAAATTGTAAAATTAAAAAATTTCAATCACCAAAATTACCATTTAGAGTTTTCATAATAGGGTTGTACAATTATACAAGTGGGCGTGACTCTGATCGCATTTACACCCATTTACGATTGTATATCGTATTATATATAGAAATTTGAGGACGGGATCATCGTGAATCGCGAAGGTCACGGTGGATTTACAGAATAAAAAATTTATGTCAAATTAAGTCTTTATTTATCTTGTTGCCTAGACGAAAACATAACTTTGAAAATAGTCATGCGTGTGGCAAAGGCGTGAAATAGTGTATTGAGTTTCAAGGGAGGAAAGTGGGCGATTTTTGCCGAGGGTGAATTTTGTGGCCCGAGCGAATCGAGGGCGGAAATCACTTAAGGTGAAAATTAAGCATACGATACTTCTTTCCCAATTTCGCTAATAAAAATTATCCCATTCCGTGTTTGCAACAAGTACGACAAATTGCTCATTTTTAACCAACGACGAGTATCCATGCGCAGTACGGGTTTCATTACTCCTGCCGGGCAAAAATGAACCATTTTTCTCCCTAGGGAGTAATGAAACTGGATTACCGCTGCGTGCGAGTCGGAGTTTAAAAATGAGCGATTCTGCGAATAGCGAAGTCGGGGAAAAAAATGATCCTTTGCGACCAATGATCGTGCACCATATCCTATTTTCTGCTCGATTTTCTGTACAATCTACTGTCTCAAAATACGGAATATTTGTGACAGTGATCTAAACACCAAAAGTCACACTTTTGCGCAGGATCCTATAGGAATTGTCTTTTTGCGGTTAGAGCAAAGTCATGAAAATGCCTCTGAAAATTATTACTTTCCCTATGACCAAATAGTATCGCAGTAATTTCATCTGCTATTCCAAAAATCGTTCACGATGCTGTCAACTTATTTTTATAAAATAGATAAGCAATCGTCAAAAAGTGCAAATCGATTCGGGTAGATCGCGAACCTGTAAAATTTTACAAAACCATTATTACTAATGAAAAATAGTGGAAAATTTACATCTGCTTAGAATATATTCATAATTTTTCCACATTGAAAAAAAAATCAAGATTACATATAAAGTTGCGGTTTTACAAAAACATTATTAAAAAGTTCAATATTTGATCATTAAAACCCAAACAAAGTGACTTTACATATTCGTTTATGAGCCAACATTTTTCTCTCTGAAAACTAAAACATCGATTGTGTGTATCTTTCTAATAATAATTTCTCAACGACATAAAAAAAAGTGCACGGTGAGTTAAAGGGATAATTCTACACGGATTATTACGTTCGTTGGAAAAAAAAATAGTCAATTGACTTCTGAGTGTCCCTCGATTCTGAAATTATCGTATTTCACTACCCAATGTAAATCGAAATATACAGTCCTGATGTTATACTCGTCATCTTCTTACATACGCTGTTACACATCCTCTGCCACATGTACCCCCCCCCCCCCCCCAAACCTTCCCTCGCCTTTCTCGTATTTTATTCCGAAATTGTCTATTTGAAATTTTCGTAAAAAATCTACCTATGAAGATGATAATCACAATAATTATTATATCGTTGCTTATTCGTGTGTACATCACGTATCGAGAAACGCATGGTATCAAATTTAATTTATATCCCTACTTAGGAGTTATACATATATTATACAAATATATATATAATATAATATATACATATATATATTTATATAAATACGACACGCATGTCTCTATGCTTGTTGATTGTCTGTTTATTGAGTCTTGTCAGTTATACGTTGATTATTACGTGGAACTCTCGATATGTTTGCGTGATCAAGTATCATAGAAAATACTTTTGACATTAGGATTATTATAATAACAGTGAAGATCTAGTCAGTATACGTAAGACGAAAAAGTTGAGTGTTAGTTTTGGCCAATCACTGTGATACAGAAGGTAGTGAGCTGTAGCTATGACCGACTTGGGTGTTCCAAAACTGACAGCAAGATGTCGGTAAAAAAAAAACAAAATTCTTTAATGTTTCGTTTCCTTACATGAAACAATCTCAAAAAGTATTAAAAACAATGACAATTTTCTTTTGCCGGTAACTTACTATAGCTACAAAAGATCTTTCCCTTAACGATCTTTAATTCGAATATGCATGAATCTACATAAGTCGATGTTCTTGTAGCGATTGTATAATTGACATTTTCGGGTTGAAATTTCATGCCGGATAATTCTACCAGTACAACTATACAGATCGAATGAAGAACATATATCTATGATTTGACCGTTTATTTAATAATCGCTGGAACAAGGTGACTACCTTAATGAGGTTGCAGCGTTTCACTACAGTCAAATCAGTGGCAATTGTTTTTAAACGTTTCTGAAAGCTTTTATGCATTATATCACAACAATAAAAGACAATTTATGGTTCAGCGTATTTCCATAATACGGAGAAACATTGATTAATGATGGATTTGCACATTCACATGGATTTCACATTGATAAATTAACATGAGTAAAATTGGATTAGTTTGGATTTCCCTGTAAATTCGGAGAGCCCTCAGAATTGCCCTTACATGTAACGTCACTTGAAGTGCGCAGAATGAAGTGCGCAGAACAGTGCGCAAAATGTCGACCTTTATCTTCTATTAAATAAGACTCAGGTGTCCATAATGTCCCAGGCTCCCTAATGTCCCAGGGGCCCATAATCTCCCATGGGTCCATAATGTACCATGAGTCCATAATGTACCATGGGTCCATAATGTACCATGAGTCCATAATGTCCCGTGGGTCCACAATGTCCCATGAGTCCATAATGTCCCATGAGTCCATAATGTCCCATGAGTCCATAATGTCTCATGGGTTTATAACGTTTCATGAGCCCATAATAAGGGTACAATGTCCGAGGGTCCATAATGTCCCAGGGGTTCGTAAAAGGCTCAGGAGTTCATAATGTTTCAGGGATCCATAATGGCCCAGGAGTCCATAATGTCCCAGGGTCCCATAATCGCCCATGGGTCCATAATGCCAAATGGGTCCATAATATGCCATGATTCCATAATGCCAAATGGGTCCATAATATCCCATGATTCCATAATGTCCCATGACTCCATAATGTCCCACGAGTCCATAATGTCCCATCAGTCTATAATGTTTCATGAGCCCATAATGTCCCATGAGTCCATAACATCCCATGAGTCCATAACGACCCATGAGTACATAATGTCCTAGGGTCCATAATGTCCTAGGGTCCGTAATGTCTCAGGAGTCCATAATGTCTCAGGGATCCATAATGGCCCAGCAGTCCATAATGTACCTGGTGCCCATAATATCCCAGGTGTTTATAATATTTGGGATATTATGAACATCTGGAATTTGTCCATAATGTCGGAGGGGTCCGTCATGTCGTAAGAGTCCATAATGTCCCAGCGGTCCATAATGTCCCAAGAGTCCACATAAAAAACGATTTATCGTTGCGATTTATTCTTGGAAAAACTCAATATAAATCTATCTACTCATAAATCAATGTTCACAAGTCAATGTTTTTACAAATATATTTCTAACTAATGTTTTCTGGATTAAAAACTTGTCCCCTAAGACAAATTACCTTCGACTATTTTTATTTATTGCACCGAGCAGTACATAAATACTTACAAAAGCTTATCACTGATTTGACCGGTTTGAAGCACTCTAAGCACATAAAATCTTTTCTTTGTGTTTTTATCGGAGTGCCTCTTCTCTCCCTTATCCTCGGCACGCTCAAGTCGCATATTGCCTCAGCTCGCCACCTCATGTACGTAAGAAAATATGAAATTTTTTTTTTCCGTGGTCTGTAACGAAAGCTTTGTCGTGCTTCAGCTTCCAATCTGCGAACACGAGAATACACATACGTGACAATGATTTTTCAATAAATTCATAAGTAGGATTGACAAGTTTGTTTATATATAATTATACTTTAAAAAAAAGCTTTTGTTACGAAACACGTTACCCTCGCCTGCATGGAAAGATATCTTTTCCGCAAGCTTATATTATTGCCTATTTTATTAAAGCGCTGCGTGCATCCCTTTAATTATCGAAATACTTAAGCATCGTACGTGACTTCTTTTCTAATCTGGCAGCGGTCGTTTATTAATTTAAGCCGTGAATTTGTTGGATTTTTTTTTCTCGTTTCCCGAGGACATAGTAGTATAAGAATTTCTTGTAAATTCAAAAGTTGTTCTTTATGGTCTCGGTGAGTGGAAAGTGCGGTATTGCAAAATTTATTTCAAATTATAACAGTAATAATATTTGAGACTCCGAAATTTTGGATCGAAAAGAATTTATTTCCGCTGCAGTTGAGGGTAAACAAACACAGGGAATCAACGCGAAAACAGGGCTTGATTAATTGAAGCGGAAGTTACACATGGGATATTTCGCGGAATTTATTATTAATTATTCGGAATTTATTTCGTCACGCATTTCATAAAATATTACTTCATTCAAGACCCAAATATTTGACTGTGTGATATTACATCCTTGTAAAGTGACATCTACTTTTATTAATCAATTCTGTTATTCATAAATCCAACGATGACCATTCGAGGCTCGCTTCGTAATATTAGCTTCCACGAAAATATTATTTAATTATTTAATCCATTGACAAAGTTGGCAGAGGCTCGGAATGTTAAAAGATTATAAGGTTACATATGAGTATTTTATGCCCCATTTTGCCACTAATTACATAAGTGTCACACCGAATGGACACACGGTACGGGAAGAAACAATTCATCGGAAGACAATTATTCGTCCTTAGACGATGTACATATGTATACAGTTTATGTGTCCAATTTGACCCCGATAGTCTGTGGCTGTGCTTTCAATGTGAATTTACAAATTTACAACAATGTACATACCCGATTCGTGTACCCGCGCGTATATAGTAATATATATATATAAGAATGATAAAAAAACAAAATCATCGAAAAGGAAGTTATTCAAGACTGTGTTTAACGTGTTGTTTAAAAGTTATTCCGAGCGTGAAGGTGCTTTTTTTTTGCTTACGCGGTTTTCCAATATTTTTGAGCTTATAAAGCTGTATGATTTTTCTAAATTCTGCAATGCATAAAATATAGACGATTTGTTAATATTTTTACAGTTTTCAATATATTGCAGCCCTACATGAAGAAAAATAATTGGTTGACCCAATTATTGGCGTAGCTAAATGCGCTCCAAGCGACTAAGTTGGCTAGGTTAATCATTTTTTTGGTTGGACCAAGGAATTAGTTGGCTTTGACATCCAATTCGTTAGTTACCAACCAATTAATTTTCCGAACCATTCAACTGGTTTGTCGCCCCAACTTACTGATTTGTTTCTATAACCAACTAGTTTATTGAACTAATCGATTTTGTATTATAAATAGAATCCCGATACCTGCGATAGAATCGTTAAAATAAAATCCTGAACTGCTAAAGACGTTTGCACAGTGCTTTGCATATTTTGTACACTCCGGGTATCAAGTTGCGCAATATGCGAAATCTGAAATTTCAACGTGAGCCTTTTTCGTATGTCCCTCAACTTTTTATTTGTGAAAGTAACAAATGATCATAAAAAAACTCCATTTTCGGCTTCCGAGATTTTCTTAAAACAGTGCAAGGTGATGAGATTATAGTAGCGAATAAATGATTAGATTCTAAAGATTCTGTCGTCTCACGCTCGGAATACCTTCATACGATGACAACGACAACGAATCCTAATTCGATTACAGAGAAAAACCTGTGTAAAAAATATATATATACATATATATATATATATATATTGTAGATTCATTTCTGAATGGAAGATCAAGACAGTGTCGACTACAATTGTCCAGTCGCAAATCGCTTTTTACTGTCTTAAAAAAAAATATCGTTCTTCTATAATTGTCTTGATGGCAAAAATTACGCGTGTCCTAGCAACGGCGTAAATATCGCCAGCTTCGTTTACCCTTGGGCATTATATATAAACATATTATGTACGAGGATACAATAAAGCATGCACTGCAGCAGGAAACTCAATGATCGAGAAGCACGTCCCCTGTGTCCTCGCCGATATACGTGACCTCCTCCGTATATTTCGTACATAACGAGATAGATGCGAGAAAACTAGAACGCATCAATTCGTACGTATTGTCGAACGCACAGACGCACAAACACATGCACAAACATTGAAGAATCTTATATCGAAGTTTCCCATTGGCTGGTGAAAATTATATCAGCATTCTATCACCTCTTGTACATTACAACAGAGACCATCATCACCCGTAACTTTAGACGCACTTCCATTAGAAACCCGATGAGATCGCAAACGCGTTCGATACAGTTTCAAATAACATCGACAAACAGGATTGTAACCATAGCATTACTTTCGGAATCCAATCTATTCGCTTATTTATTCCATAAATAATTTTAAACCAATCGATTTTTTTCGGATATCACTCAACAAATGTTGAGTGTAAGTTGACGATCGGTTTATGGGGAACTTTTACCTTGAATTAACTGCAGTTGGATCGTTTCTTGGATACTTTCGCAAACAATGTTCTGTCAATTTTAGGATAAGTTATTAAGTTTTCACTGAATACGCAGGGTATCTTCTTTTTTTCCGCGCAGAAAGAAATAGTTCGGCATGGAGTCCCGAATGAAGTCTCGGATGATGTCCAGGATGGAGTCCCGGATGGAAATTGGACAGTCCGGGCGGGAGTACCGGATGGACTCTCATATGGACTTTGGCTTTTAATCCGATCCCAAAGTCTATCCTGAAGTCCATTCCTTCATCCGGGACTCCCGAAAGGATTCAATCTCTAGGCCGGGACTTAATCTCCAGGCCGGGACACAAAAAACTTTCCCGGGCTCCATCCAGAACTCTATCCGGGATGCCAACTACTCTCCTGTACTCCACCCTAGACGATCCGCGCCTCTTGGCGAATCAATCGCAGAGTCTATCCTGATTTTCATTCTGGACTCTATCCTGGTATCCATTTTGGATTCTCGCCTAGACTGTCTTAGACTTCATCCCGGACTCTACCCTGGACGATCCGCCAAACCCGCCGGTTCAATCGCAGGTCTATCCTGGTGTCCATTTTGGACCGACAACGAAGAATAGACCTAACGCGTGTAGTCAAAATCAGAACATCGCTGCAGTCTTATATACGCTGAGACTTCAAGTCGGTTACGAGAAATGCTTCGTCCGCTCGTCATCTAGCGGACGATCTAGTGGCTCGCACATCTAGTGGCATATGATGCCACTAGATGGCGAACGGTTGGAGCGTTTCTCGTAAGTGTTTTGAAGCTTCAGCGTATATAAGACTGCTAAGTTGACCTCAGTTCGACTACATATGAGTGATTTACCCTTCGAAGGAGAGTCCAAATGAATGCCTAGTTGGAGTCTGCGACTAAACCGGCGAGATTCGCGGATGGTCTAGAATTGAATCTGGGATGGAGTCTAAGAAGTCCAGGTCAGAGTCCAAAATGGACACCAGGATGGACTCTGTCATTGATTCGTCGAGATTTGCTGATCATCCAGGGTGGAGTCTGGGAGAGTATTTAGCATCCCAGATGGAGTCCCGGGTGGTGTCCGGGAAAGTTTTTTGAGTCCTGGATGGAATCCAGATTGCGTCCTTTTGGGAGTCCCGGATGGAGTGGTGGATTTCAGGATAGAGTTTGGGAGCGGATTAAAAGCCAAATTTCACACGAGAGTCCATCTGGCATTCCCGCCCGCATTGCCCAGATCGATCTAATTATCGATGGAACAAGTACACAAATAAAGGAATTTCGATAGTAATGATTAGATATAACTTCATTTGCAATTCATCTCCTGAAATATTGGCGAGCATTGAAAACAATGCTTATAAATCCCGATTGCATTGTCAAGTGCTAAGATTTTTCTAAGTTTGTATTCCCCGTGACAATTATGCGCAATTTAATAAGAACTTATTCTTTTCATTAATACCAACCAAAATCTCGAAATTATTTTCTATTAAAAACAATATTCGTATGTACTTATATTGATTGATAAATCTTACCGCGAAAATATTTCGTGTTTCTCTCATTTTAACGTCACAAAAATTTCAGAACCTATTTGCTTGACATAGAAATCAGAATAAGAACACATTATCAATTTTCCCCAGAAATTATCACCAAACTCGTCATCGTACTGAAAATCCTCAAATTTATTTTTCCATTTGTTTGCTATTTTGTAAAGCACAACCTGAACAAACCAACCCTTCAAAGTATTGTTACAGTTTGCGTGGATTACTTAGGTAATGTGTCTGTGTCTTTCTGTCATTTTGTTGTCGATCATCAAGAACGAGATAAACTTTCAATGTGAATGCCCTTATAAATTAACGACACTCCTGAAACGTGACGTCGTAGTATTATTGAGGTATAATTAAATTATGAGACCAAAACCATTTTTAACGAGTCCTTAACAAGTATTGATGCAAAAATTAAAGGAAATTGATAGAAATCAAGAATGTTAAACCGCTGGATTCTCTCAAGAGGTCCAGTCACTTATTGCCAATCTACAAACTGTTTTTTGAGAAAGAAGCATGTATGGTACATTTTAGATTACTTTGAAAATTTGATATTAACTTTTGCTCGTTGTTCGCAAAGATTTTATTTCCTATATGGGCAATATTTAAAAATGAATGTAAGATAGAACAAGTCTCCTTTGTTTATTCCTTCGACTTATTCTTATGAATTTTCGCCGTGTTTTATGGATTTCAAAATAAACGTCGTACTTGCATAAACATATTTCCGAACATTAAATATTTTATTCAAAGTAAATAAAATACGCATTTAAATATGTTTTATAAATACGGGGTCCCATGAATCGGCTTATACGAAGATGACAGAGAATGGTCCAGAGGACAGTCCTCAGTGGTTTCATTTTATCAATATAACCATTTAAAGTTTCCAAAAATGGTCTTTCATCAATAAATACACATCACATTTAATTTCGTGGTACTATTCATTAATGCACTGAGAGAAAAAGTTTTCTTGATTCAAGGAAATTTTATTAAAAACCCAACCTACGAAACATTTCTTTGAAATTTTTGAAATGATATACTTAAGCTAATATTATACAAACTTTGACACCCCAAATCTTCGCGTAAGTTTAAAGCGGTAAAAGTCTCGTCGATTTCGACTCGTTAAAAAATTGTTTTTAAGAACTTGGCGTCGAGACGCTACCGCGGCTATTGATTTTCTTTGAATGTTCAAAAATTCAATGAAATGTAGTGACATTAAATTAATGAAAATTTTCCTTGAACCAAGGATCCGTTTTTCATTGATTTCAAAGAAATCGTCTTCAAGACACTAAAAGAAAAACGTAACCTATAAAATGACATGGCGTTAAAAGGAATGAAAGCACAGCAGAGGTTGCTTTAAAAAAATCTTTTTCCAACACAAAATGTTGTTGTTGATAATTAAACCAATAAAACTCTGTCATTGAAATTGAAATGCACCATTTCATTGAAAGCAAAGAAACATTTGCATAAAGTCAATGAAAAAGAAAATGCAATCCACCCATTTCTTTGGAATCAATGAATTCTTTTTTCTCGATGTGGAATCTAATGTGACACCTCAGATTGACGCAATCTCGCTCAAAATCTTGCCATTCATTATCATCAATCCGTTCATCTCAAAATGGATTACTACTTTCGTAATAGCGATCTACTGTGATCGTGGAAATAATTCTTTAAATTCTTCGACAACCCGCGTTTCTCATGATTCCTGCTGATCTTCCCGGCGACCATCGAGAGCTATGGAACTGCAGATGCGACAGCGGTGACAGAAGCATCGGCTGAAGGAGACGCAGTGTATAAATCAGTCCACCAGACGAGTTGTCGATACCTAACCCGCTGCCCTGCCTCAACTCTGTAGAAATGTTTATCTTTATTAGTATTATTGTTATTATTATTACAATTATTACTATCTTCATCGGTAAACTCTGTGGTTACAATCATCATTTAAGTAGAGCTCCACCAATGCACGTCGTGTAACTTATTTCCAACTACCGCACCCCGGATCTAATGAACACAATCAATCAATGAATCAAATGTGTCTTATTCAATTTTATTATCTTTATCATAACTGATTTTAATTCCATAACTATTTCCTGTTCGAAGGATATCGAAATATCGTTCGAATACCATATTTTTGTTGCGTCTCAAAAACTGCAATCTTCACTTGGAAGGATGAAGATCAAGATATGATATCAATCAATGAATCAAATGTGTCTTATTCAATTTTATTATCTTTATCATAACTGATTTTAATTCCATAACTATTTCCTGTTCGAAGGATATCGAAATATCGTTCGAATACCATATTTTTGTTGCGTCTCAAAAACTGCAATCTTCACTTGGAAGGATGAAGATCAAGATATGATATCAACATACCGAGGGTCGCATAGATATTAACATACGTATTGTCGAGTGGTGTGAAATTATAACGAAGGAGCGTGATATTTTTTGCATGATACTGTTTTGAGTTACCCTTAAGGAGGTTTGGTACCTGTCATGATTAAGGTACTTCGAATTTGAAGATCCACTCGTGAATGGCGACTGTAAAATGAATTTCGAAAGAAACAACCTTTACCTCTAATAACGATCAAATCTGTTGACTGTTCAAGGTTAATGTAATCGGTAACATTGCTTCCATTGGATAAATTATACGTTAGAGTATGGTACTAAATGGATGTCGTTAGAAAAAAGAAAACAATGATTTTCATCAAACAGGAGAGAAGATATATGACCCCAACCCTTGGGGCGGCTTCGTGCCTAATTGACGCTCAGTTATTGCACATTTATCAAAAAGGGCGTCCCCTTTTTGATAAATGTTTCGACATACAATAACATACAATAAAAGGCCGGCTTTCTCTATGGTTACTCACATCGAGACTAACCCAGGCACATACCCAGATTCATCCAGATTTACACGTAGGCATGCACACAAATTCGTACCCACGCAGAATTTTGCGTAGGCTCACATAGAAGCTCATACAAGGACTCATATAGAAGCTCATTCAAAGACTCATAAGGTCATACAAAAACTCATATAGAAGCTCATACAAAAACTCACATAAAACCTCATACTTATAACTTAGATAGAAGCTCATATAAATACTCACATAGAAGCTCATTCAAAGACTCACAAGGTCACACAAAAACGCACATAGAAGCATATACGAAGACTCACATAGAAGCTCATACAAAGCCTCACATAGAAGCTCATAGAAAGACTCACATAGAGATTCATACGAACACTCACGTAGAAGTCCATACAAAGACTCACACAGAAACTCGTACAAAGACTCACATAGTAGCATATACAAACACTCAGATAGAAGCTCATCCAAAGACTCATATAGACATATATACCTAGAGACACTTACACAAAGTTTTATACAGCTCACAAAAACGCACGTACATATTCAGGCAGAGCGTAATAGAGACGCACCTGAGCCATTCCACACCAATTCAGCCACCCGAGTTTTCAATGTTCCCAAATAATATTGTAACTTTGCGGTATTAGGTGTTATATAGTAGGTACAAAACTGCTGCAACAACTGAGTATCACCCGCACTTTGAGACAGACAAATTTTTAACAGCTCATGCCTTCTTATCCAAAGGCCTATAGTTATTAAGTCCTCAGTATTAAATAAAGAAGTGTTGAAATTACTGTGGACCAAATCCATGTAATACAAGGAGCTTCACAATCGTGTATTCTTTAAATGCAGATGAAAATGACGATTCCTTCTAGTAATTACAACTTCTCATAATATATTTGAAAATAACTAATAGACCATTTATGCAGTTTAATAAAGCATTTCGTAATATTATACAAATTTTAATGTAGCAATGCAAATTTAGTCATTAAAACAAAAACAAAAATACTTATTTCGTGTGAAGGCCGTAAAATAATAGTCACAGAAATATATGCAAATTACATAAAAAGGAAGATTCTTTCTTTATTCGCGACTCTCAATTAGAATATGGAAATCTTTCGGAAACCAATGTATCACTAACAAGTTTTCGCTTTGCAGTATATTTCACTTCAAAACGCGTACAAGATTTGTAGGCACCCAACCTCCTTAAATTCCATTTATTAATATATTGACAAAACAATTAAAACTTTTATAAAAACAAATGTAACCGAAAAAGAAAGTGAAAGCCACGATCACCGGATTATAGTTCGAGCTTGGATCAAGATCTATCACGCGGCACCGTGTACCCAATGCCGGACCACCGAGACCATGCAGCATATAACGATAACTATATGACGTTACATTCCTACTTTAAATTTATTTTCTTATTCGTACAGATTTTTTCAATGCGATGCGATGCCAAAATCAAATAACTGCAGTGAGAACTACATCAACAAAAAAAAATTACTTAATGCAAAAAGAAAAAAAAAATGAATGAACAAAAGTTTGAAAAACTATATAGACAGACAGAGAAATCACTGACGAATTAATGATTATATTTCTTTTTTCTGTTTCTTCAACGATCTAGTTGTTCAGGATTAGGCCTCTGCCAGTGTTAGTAAGTACCGCCACTTGATCTGGTGTGATTGTACTGCCGTAGTTAGAAGGCTATGCGTTTACCTGTACCTGCATATCCAAAATCATATTTGACGATTAAATATCATTCAATAATGCAGTAATAATAATAACATGAACATTATAAATAGTGTGCGATATTGTTTATTCCATGGCACTGGTATGTGCGTTATCGTACGTCCATACGTATCTATTGTTTAACGCTAGTATATACATTAATAGTTTACACAACATAATGTTGTAGTTATAATGCGTGAACGTTTTCGTGCCCCGACCGAGGCAAACGGTCTTTGCTTACTCTATCGCCTATTGATTTGTACTATGTATAGCCTATATCCTTACACATACGCGTTATGTAGCAACTTGTGTTTATTTTGCTCCATTGAGTTTATGCGGGATATGCTAAAGAGTCTCGCGGCATGCAGTCTAGTGCTATAGCGTATATTAGCGAGTAATACAATCCTATATATACAATTCATTTCATGTTTGTTCGAACTGTTTGTAACTGGGAGAGAGGGATGGGTATACTTCACTTGAAACCGAACGCCGCTCTTCTTCCTTTGTATTCCGGTCCATGGTCTGACACCCTGTCTCGCTATGTAGGGTCAGGGTCGGAGAAATAGTGATTGGCATCTCTCTAAAGAATGGTACTGAAAATATAGTGGCATGGAAAAAGCACGCAAAAGAGACACGACTGCTCTAGAGTCAAAGAAGTCAACAATAACGAGAGAAGAGTTTCGGGTAGCACTCCATTTGTACAGAAATTATTTCTACACACTGAGACAAAAATATGTTTGAATGAACTATATTAGCGTACAGTTTTTCGTTAGGGCAACCAAATGTTTAATTTCTTCAATAATCATTAGATTCAGTTGTCTAAAATATATTTGCGGTAATCAATATATCTGTTATACCAACTAAAAATTCGGTTGAACGAGGGTGCACGCTAAATTAGTCTATTCAAACATTTTTTTTCTCAGTGCACAGAATCAACTTTGCACGAGCTGTTGGACACAGATTTTCAGACAAATAAAATTGTATTCGACACTAAAGGTGATAGCGCACGAAACTATGATGTATGATTTCGGAAACTGAACATGGCCTTTAGGCCTTTCGCGAATGCACAATTAGTATTGGCCAATCACGTATCGCCTCTTGTGCCATTTCAGCGTTCCGTGTCCGTGTTTCTTACCTTCTGCGCGGCAACATCGCAAATTGAAAAGTCGCGCTTACGGTCTTACATACAGGTCTGGAAACGGAGGTGCTGGGAAGCGTTTATTTCACGGGTTGTAATTAGTTGGCCTTGCGGCCGCAAGGGCCGCGCTGTGACTGGCGGGTAACACCTCCCATATGTAAATACAACCCCATTGATTTATGCAGTAAATATAAATTATTTTGTTGTTATAAATGGGATGACGTATTGTTTACACAATCGTATATCTGCAATATTCAATTTAATTATTCAGTTCGTAAATCTCAGTGTTTCCTAGATAAGCCAGAACCTTTTTGTGATTGAATATTTATAATGATAATTATAATATTTATAATACAGTATGATCAAGGTTGATATCAATGGCTTAGTAAATTTAACGAAACGTACTAACAGCTGGTAAGACCGTTATAGTCGCAACACGATGTTAGAATATTTGCATCCGTTACAGGTTATGTATTAAACAGTTTTGCGCGCCTTCGGTATCACCCGCCAGCTGAAGCGCCACGTAGTAGCGACAAAAAGCCCTAAAAACTCGGACGCGAAGGGGACATTGGCTCCATCTGTAAATTCGATCTCATTTCCAGACCCGAATTTAAGACCGTGGTCGTGCTGAAGACGAGGAACGCTAGAGTCCCTGTAATAAGAGTCGGGACAATGTGGAGTGTTTTCTAATTGGTTCCGCCATTTTCAGTCAAAGATGCGGGCGCGCATGTTCAAAACACTTTCAAGTTTGAGTAAGTGTCATGCTGTAAATTCACGTTAAACTGCATTCCAAATGTAAATAATCGGGAAAAAATTGTAGCCATTTAAAGTTGTTATTTTTTTTTATAAATTGGGGCACTGTAAAATTCTAAGTATATAAATACGGACAATTACCAGAAAAAAAGAGTCTGATTATAATATAACGGGTTGGACTATCATCGGTATAATCTAAAATATTTCATTGCCTTAAAATGCCTGGATGTACCGCGGAATATTGTACCAATCTGAGTGCTAGATTTCAAAGTAACAATACAAAAGTTATGTTAATTTGACATAAAATTAGTATATTTTACGGATTTTTCTGTTAAATCTGAAAAGAAAAACAAATATTATGTAAAACGGACACATTTTTTATGTCAAAATGAAAATAGAAGTGCAAGATGAAAATACACAATCTTTAGCACCTTTTTCAATAAAACTAACAGAAAAGATTGCGTCATGTTAATATAAAGTTTCTATGGACGTCTATGAATAATATCTTTCTGTTAAAACCACACAACTTTCTATTTAGTTTTTACTGTGCATATACTCTTTCATCGAATAGATATTTTTGGTTTAATTGTAAATATTGCATTATAAAATTGAAGATATAAAGGCTTTGCAATACCGCAAACCATACTCATTTTTTACAGAAAATTCAATAATAATGAAAAAAAAAATTATATATAAGGTTTTACTGTAATTTTATATAAAAAAACAAATATAATAAATATGAAAATAAGACCTTACAGGTATAAGGCTTTATTTTCTCTTTCTTATTTTCAAATACCCAAATGCTCAACGCATGATTACTCGAAAAATGCTCTTTCCAATATGTGAAAATAAATTAAGCCCAAAAATAAGTGGATCGTTCTTACTGTTGACAAAAGCAAACGCGATTAATCGTAACCATCAATGTGTTTGATATACATTGTCGAGTGTAACAGCGACCAATCTTTTGAATACCGCGCCAAAGATTACGCCGCATCCCGGTTTTGACTGAACATGGCGGCCAATCGTGTATTGTCCAGACTCTTATTACAGGGACTCTAAATCGGACTAGAGGCGACACGTGATAGTCAAAATTGTACAGAGTCAAACTTAACACCAGAATACTTCACCTGCATAAAGTCTACTTACACCGAGAGTAAAGTATAGTACTCATTCCCAGATTTGTACAGTAATCGGGATCCAAAGTGGAAAAATGGCATTTTTTTCCAGACACATACAAAGGTTTACTAGGCGTCGCCCGCTGTAGTATTTACACTGCTGTACCACGCTATACAACGCATCTCAAACTTCTTTATATTTTACGCCCACACATGTTCGAAATAATCTTCATACCCATAGAGGGTAAAGTAAATTACGTTGCGAAAAATAACGCAGTCTATTGACAGCCTCCAAAACGTCTGTAGTTTCGTACGACATGAGATTTACGAAAGATACTGTTCCCGTGTAGCGTCGATCGTTCAACGTTCGCCGTCATAACCTCAAATTTGCCCAAAAATGCCCAGACGCTTCGCGAGCGTCCCTCCGCGTGCATCGCGGTATAAATAAACATTTCCAAACTTCCAAGATCGATTCCATTTACTACGTTTTCTGTTTTTTTTTACCAAACTATATTAGATGTCTTAACTATATTTTTCTCTCGGTGTAGTGAACGTGGACTGGTAATGCATCAGCACACAAAAGTATTGCAATTGCAATCGTCAGGACAAAATATTGGTCATTCAAACTTGGACACTATGAAACTCTACACACCACCAAGTCGTGATGGAAAATCGTTACACGGAAAATCGTGACACATCATACCGATCCGATTTATAATTTATTCTCACTGAGATAACTATAAACGACAATGTCTTGTCCAGAATTGAACCGGGATCAACAATGTCGTGATGAACGCTTTCCTATTGACCATGTGGTATTGAACTTTGCCATGACGTATTTATGAATTTTCCAGTCTCATAAATACTCTAGCGAAATGACTCAACTTTATTTTTCATATATCTCAGAAGCTAAGCGGAAAAAATGTATTAAAAATTATTCCGAAAATCCTGATTCATTCGTTTACGACATGTCTTTTTCAACTAAAAATCGCAGCCTATTCCGTTTACCCTGTAAGCCGTATATATCCATAAACTGTTCTTCCTGTATAAAGACTTGAATATGTTTGTCCCGATATATTAGTGCCGATACCGTGCATCCATTGACAATGAATTTAATGTACTTTATCAGGATTCTATGTCATTGTTAAGTACCTTAGTAACCTGGCTTTACGATATTTATTTTCTTGACCCACTAAAATTTGAACATTTTCTTTTTTTTTTACTGTATCCGAATGTTGCACCGAAAAATCGCAAAACTAATGGTGCCCCATAATATCAACACATGGATAGTTAAAATATTGCAAAGTAGAAAATAGATCGTCTGCCCCACCGAAATCCTAAATATCGACTTTCACCACTCCGGTTTTCACGATTCATCAAATATTTTTTTATCGCTGCAAAACATCCTCACTAACAGTGCCGCTAGCCATAGACTATAGAAATATAATCACGAGATGAACTCAATCAACAACGAGTACTATGACATACTCACCGACATTGGTTTATACCCCATTATTGAATCTGGCATTAAACAAAATATATATATATATAATATACGTATATCACCGACTTATACGTATTTATATAATATGCAGTGCTTCCGTTTCTCGTTTTGAGTATGCGTTATATCCGTAATTAGTTTTGAAATAATTGTGTCGTTTAAAAAAAATAATAAGCGAGTTAATACTTATTTGAGGACATCATTAATGGGTAGAAACTTAAGGTAGTATCACCGTATAATTATTTGATTAAACTTAGTATAAATATAATTAAATGGATCTATTATCTGATCACTTGCAAATTCAAAATGTGATTTACCGATCCCAAGTTGAAATAATTAAAATTTAATTTGATCGTGATTAACATGCATCGCATATACTAAACATACACTAATCTCTTGTTTTGGTTATCTAGATAATATTTAAGAAATTAATATACAACAAGGGCATTTGACGGGAGCAGAATATAAATATTCTGAAGGTAATTGAATAAAGATTTACTTTAATTTTTGGAGATTTCGCCATTCAATGAGAAATCGCGGTGGTACTTCCTTAAACTAATACTGAACTCTTTAAAAAAAATTTCGTTGCTGCAATAATGTAGATTTTTAAGGAACAATATTATGACCCATCGTTACTATTTTAGCAACGGTGAAACTATGACAAACAAACAAACAAATAGAATACCTAGGTTAACTTTAAATCCATTGAAAGCAAACCCTAATAACAAACAAACCCGAAATAGCAAGTGCTGCATTTCGATGCCCTAAATATTTTTAGTTGTATCACAATTTATTGTAACAGTCCAACAATTAGCTTTCAACCGGTTTTACTTTTTCAGCAAAATGTCTTAATTGACATGAATGAATAATGTACTAAATATAGTCACTGAACTTGCTAGATATTATACAAGCACGAAAAAACTAGTTTCATACGAAACGAAACCAATTGTTACGTCTTAAAAATCATAGTGAAAAAGAAAACACATTGAGCGATTTCGGGGTTGTTGGATTTCTTTAATCTTTCATCAGCTTTAATGCGGATGAAGTCATTTTTTAACTCTATATCATATGATGGCAAATGTTCATGTGTATTTCAATTTTGTTTATTAAATAGAAAATTAGCTTGAAGTAAGATTTCATCACATTACCATCAATATCAATATAAAACAGATGTCTCTAACGGAACTCAAAATGTCATGACATATCTACCAGTTTTTATAGATACATGATGAGATCAGATAACATTCCCATTGTAGACAATGTACCTCAATACAAAATTACCCCTTCACAAATGTACCGTGATTCCACTCAACTCTACACGAGGAGTTGTTCATGGTTTTCGTTTTTCTAAACACAACTAGTTCACCACGCCGAAGTTCTACATGATATGAACTTAATACTGCATAGTTGACCACGTCAAACTCGGCACCGTCAAAGTTCAACACCGTAAAAGTTCGACACCGTCAAAGTTCAACACCAGAAAAGTTCGACACCGTCAAAGTTCAACAGCAACTAGAAAATGTGTATATATGCATATTTTTGTATAAATATGACTTGTGTCGAACGGGATCTGTGCAGAGATGGGTCTGTGTCAAATTTCGATGATATAGAACCGTGTGCAACTATGTAGTACAGAACGTTTGACGTGTAGATCTTTGAACTTAGAACTTTAGCGCATCGAACTGGTACTGTGTAGAGAATAACCACGCCCAGATTTTGTTGTTTAAACTTTTGTCGTAACTGCTATGAATGTTTTCAACATTGACTGTGACTACTTTTACAGTGTTAAGTTCATGTCATGCACAACTTGTTATTGGTGGACTAAGTATGTTTGGAAAAAAATTGTGTACGACAATTCGTGTTGAGCTGAGTCTATGTAGAAACGGGGTACTGTTGCAAAGGTGTAAGGTGGTAATCGGGAAGAAGCTTGTACCTCTACTAAGATTCAAGTTTACTAGTATCAATGTAGTACTGATATTAGTGATTGTTTACATCTAACATACTTAATACATGATACTATTGAGATATTAACCGGTTGCTAAGGATTGGAAGATCCGAGTTGAGCTAGAGTGTAGAACTATATTGTCCCCCGCTCCACTGTGCATAGGACCAATTGTATAAATTTCTGACGTGATTCAAAATATAGGACAAACCCGCAAAAAACATTGCACACGTCCAGGTACTACACAAGTAAAGTCAATATTGTTGGAGACGAAGTGATGTAATCTCTAAAAAGCAAGCATGTTGCAAAGGTGTTGTTTTCTATCTTTAACATTATGACGACTTTTTACGCACTTTAAGCGTGTTGCATTTTACATATCATTACCATGTAAAATGTCGTCACAATGTTACAGATAGGAAATAACGCACTTGCAACACGTTTGGTTCTGTAGAGTGAAGCACCAAATGTTCCTACGCTCTACTGTGCATAGGTCCATTTGGAAACAGTTCTGACGTGATTCAAAATCTAGTGGAAATGAATGACGTCAAAGTGAACTACTACCTCACAACATGTGACCAATTGAAACTATGTTCAGTGTGTGATGAGTTAAAACTGTCCTCAATTACACGAGTGTTCAGTTGTCGACAAAAATGTTTGTGTACAATCGGATTGAAGTTATCTATGTGAAGTTTGGATAATTGCAACAGTATCTTGAAGAGATTATCTGTGTCCCATCGAAGTATATTTCATTTTTACGTCTTGAGTTGGTAACAAATCGAATTAGGCTGTGCTGAGTCAGTAAAGTGCACACTTTAACTGTGTTAAATAAACTACACGTAGATTGTCATGGGAACTCATCTAATATGTATTGTTACTTTTTATGTAAAATTAGATATACAGTGTTGCATATGTTAGATTGAATCTTGTAGAACCACCGTATTGCTGAATATACTTATAAATGGCCAGCTACATTTGGTCTTTCATATCTGGAAATTTGTCACGTAGAAAAATTATTTTGATGCAGCAAGATAAAGCGAGTGTCAAGGTAGAGTTGTCATAGCATGAAGTTATCATTTGGTGACTCTGGTAGAGTTTTCGCTTTGGTAGGGCTATTTTGGGCAGAGTGGTCAATGTCTTGTTATCCCCAAAGAGATTTAAACCTGACGTACAGTATTTTTTGTTATCAATGATAATGATCAATTTCCAATTTAGAGGTATGCCACTTATCGAACATTTTCTGCTAATACTTAATCCTGCATGTGGTTTCGAATATGTGTACCTAACTAGAATTCCTCCCGCAAAATTGTACGACAAACACAGAGGCAATGATTGATTCAGTAGATACATATTGTCATTTAGTTTTCTATAGTTCCCAATATGGTTGAGTTCCTACTTCTTAGATTACGTAGGTTTAAGAAGTTCTTGCTTGCTGTCCGGTCTCATAAAAATCTTTGATAAAAGTCATCCGCAATTCCAAAAAATTAATACACATTTACAATAAACATGGTAGATTGTCATACCACCAAACGTACATACCAAATGTCATATTTCCCAAAATCGTGTAATCGAAATGTCACATTATACAAAAATGATCAACTCCAAAATGTTTAAAAGAGGCTACAAGTCCAACTTATTTTTGAATTCAGGTGATTGGAGTTTTTCAATGTTGGAATCGTCATTTCGAAGTTTTAGGAGTTGGAGATAACGAAGTCGGGTCTTCCTCTATAGTTTTTTTATAGTCCCTTGTATCACGGTTTTGTGAGTCAATGGCCTTAAAAAATCTTTTAAAAAACCTAAAGTTTATTAAGATCTGGACAGCAGAACCTACACAAGAACAAAGCTAAACTGATTGAGCTACGAATAACGACACCCAAGTTTGAGAATGTCCACACCTTGTCGAAAAAATGTTGATAAGCTTCAGTTCTTTCATAAATATTTAGTAATCTAACATTCTTAGCGTTAAGACGTTTAGAGTGCTAAATATAACATGTAAACTATCTCATTGCGGAGGATGTGAAATTTTGAGTATATAATTGTGAGATGAACATGACGGCAAGACATCGTTTTGAAGGATCCGACTTTACACACACCTTTGAATACATTGAAAATGTATTCAAACGCAGTCGTTCCTGCGTTTCTATGTAGATTTTTGGATGCATTGAGATCATATAATACATAAGGTGTTTGCTGTGGTACATCAAGGACCATGATGTTGTTATGTATACAATATTCCCGTGCGTGCAAATTTGCCTCGATATATTCAATTGCGTATGAAAAGTCAGATCTGTGCACAGTTGCATTGTCTTCAAATAATGTCCTGGTAATATGACATTTACGGTACATGATTTTAAGGGTCTGCTCGTATTTTACACTATTCATCACTGATATGCTACCTACATGATTTAAATTTGAGTAGGGTTTAAGATATCGAATGATCAAAATAGCGAATGGCTAAAATAGAATATTCCAGAATAATGGCCATTCTAGATTCGGATGTTCATTATATTTAAACTCGCTATTTCAGCCATTCGCTATTTTGGTCATTCTCTATTTTGATCCCCATCCTATTAAAATATAATGAAAATAGCGAATGGCTAAAATAGTGAATAATAAAAATCGCGAATGGCGAAAATAGCGAATTCCAGAATAATGGCCATTCTAGATTCAGACATTCATTATTTTGAAATTCGCTATTTTTACCCCCACTCTAAAATTTGACAGGGATGTAATATGAACATAAACGTTTTGGCGTTCGGTCGCACTATAGTAAAAAATTCATACGAAGCAGAAAAATCGTAAATTACTGATACCCGAAAAACCAATATTACAACATTCGATATGCTAATAGACTTTTGCTGTAAGATTCAATTTCTCGAATTCCGGTGTGTCAAATCGGATCGGATGACAATTCTTTGAAGTTTACCAAATATTCCAGAATCATCAGAATGCCTATTACGCAAGTACAATCATCGTATGGCGTAAACTGTAGTTTGAAGTCTGTTTGCTTTTGGCAATGGCTCGGAGCCTTTGCCACGCGGTCACAGTTTATGCTATAATGTAAACGGCTGATCATGTCCCAGTGAGTGGACACACTGTGTGTAGATGAGAGGTGGAATTACTATTTTAATTTGGTTTGTATAAATTATATTCTGATGGTTCTAAATTTTCGGCCAACTTCAAGGAATTGGCGTTTGATCTGGTTTGACATATCTGAGTTTCAGAAATGCTTATATCTTGGACGAAAGATCTTTTGTCATATCGTAGACCCAGATTGGTGTTCAGAAGATTCAGCAATATACGATTTTTCTGTTTCATCAAATTTTTTTACCGCAATACGACCAGACGCCGAAAAGTTTATTTTTATATTAAAACCCTGCTATATTTGAAGAATATATGTAGCGTAATAACGAAGAATAGTGTAAACTCAAAATAGCCTACTCAACCTTACAACTTTTTACTTTACCGTACCAATATCGGTAAAGAAGTCTAGTCCAGCATCCCCTTAAGGGATATGATAGCGTACCATGAAAATATTAGATACATGTATATACAAACTATGAAATCCATTTCAAGTGAAAAATATCAAATCCAAGTCATTATAAAATTCCATAGTAGATTTGCATTATCCTCCACTCGTAATATATTTTTTCCAAATCATTGTATTTGAATACTGAAATCCAGTTCGAGTTGGGAATTCATATTCGGAAGCAATTGATTAAGTGGTGCTTAGATACAATTATGTGTTTCCATTACACATTACAGCTTGAGAAATTATAAAATGGCGTATGAAAAAATATTCAAGTATTGAAACCCCACAATGATTAACATGTATGCTTGATAATCCTTTAAAAAAATCGTATGTTTAACTCAACGTTGGTTTTTCTGTATATATATCCAATGATTTCGACTTGTATATTATGTACAGTAAAAAAAACGACATGACTCGAACCTCACGAATTCATTGTATCATCGTCCCGCTTAAACATTTTGCCAAATATATATATTTATATACATATATTCATCTTTCATTAAAATTTTGTTAGGTTTACGATGGTTTTTCTGTTTTCTATTTTTATGTCGGTAGGAAAATGATCATCGTCGGTTAACACTTTTTTGTACTGTCCCAGATTTTCGTGCGCGCCCAGTTCGACTACGATCCTCTTGAAGACGAGCTTATACCATGCGCACAGGCCGGTATTGCCTTCAAGACCGGTGACATATTGCAAATTATCAGCAAAGACGATCATTACTGGTGGCAGGCGAGGAAGGACAACGCGGCCGGTTCCGCGGGTCTCATACCATCGCAGGAACTTCAGGAGTGGCGCATCACCTGCTTGGCTTCGGAAAAAAACAAACAGGAACAAGGTGAGACATCTATCGGAATAGCACTAAATTTAAACATTTTTTCTCTCATGATTAAAATAGTACATTATGATACAAGTGCGGTTAAACTTTTTCTGACGAGTGTTGCAATCACACGAGTTAAGAATAGTATATTTCGATACAAGTGCGAAAAAACTTTTTCTGGCGAGTGCGAGTTTGCAGCCCGAGCCGAAGGCGAGGGTTGCAACCACACGAGTTAGAAAAAGTCTTTCGCACGAGTGTCGAACGATATTTTATGTTACGATGTGAGAAAATGCAGTTTAACGCACGCGAAGCGTGCGTAAAATCGCATTTTACGCACAGTGTGACATAAAATGTTTTTCTCACCTCCGGGCCGAAAGCGACAACTTTCGTTCCGCTGCGCGGAACGAAGTTCCCGGTTTTCGGCTCCGTCGATGAGAAAAATCGTATACACTCCTCTCGGGCAGTAAATAAGAAAGCCTCAGATCACATGTTTGTCGACCTCGGCTTCGCCTCGGCCGATAATTACGTGTGATCTGAGACATTTCTTACTTTACTGCCCTAGGTGTGTAATATACTATATCGCACGAGTATCGTACGCAATTTTATTTGACAAGATGTGAAATTGGGGATTTATGCATAAAACCGCGTTTCTCGCACCGAGTAAAAAAATGGTATATTACAATACAAGCGCGGTAAAAAAATTTCTGACGGATGTTATAATCACACGAGCTAAAGACAATTTTTTCCACCGGATACAAAATTTTACTTCATAAGGTGCGAAAATGGGGATTTATGCATAAAACCGCGTTTCTCGCACCGAATTGAAGAATAGTATATTGCGATACAAGTGCGGTAAAAAAAAATGTCTGACGAGTGTTGCAAGCACACGAGTTCAGAAAATGTTTATCTCACGAGTATCGTACGAAATTTTATTTCACAAGATGTGAAAATGGGGATTTATGCATAAAACCGAGTTTTTCGCATCGAGTGAAAAAATAGTATATTACGACACAAGTGCGGTGAAAAAATTTCTGGCAAGTGTTGCAATCACACGAGCTAAGGACAATTTTTTCAACGCGTACAAAAATTAACTTAACAAGGTGCGAAAATGGCGATTTCTGCATACGAAGCGTGCGTAAAAACACGTTTCTCGCACCGAGTGAAATAATAATATATTACGATGCAAGTGCGGTAAAACTTTTTCTGACGAGTGTCAGTTTATAGGACGAGCCGAAGGCAAGTGTTGCAATCACATGAGTAAAGAAAATTATTTTTGGTAACAGCCAATTGAAAAGTGGACTTTGCCGAGAGGCAGTTTAGCGGGGATAAAGTGCACGTTTTCCGAACGTCCTGCGTAAAGTGATTACTTTACGCATGCCGTTTACGTTACGCACGACATTCCGAAATCTCACACTTTAACATCCTCGAAAAATCTCACCTATCTCACGGCGATAAGGAAAAATTGTATGTACAACTCATGGAAATAGGTAATTTTTTATTCGTGTGATTGTTAGCAATATACTATTTTCGACGTGTATTGTACTAGTACTTTACGATACTAATGGGATAAAGTACTATTACTTCAGAAGGTGTGAAAATCGGTGCTTGACATACGCGATGCGTGCGTAAAACGTCCATTATCGCACTGAGTGAAGTACATAATCATGCATATGACTTCCATTAACATTATGTCATTTAGGAGTCTTAACCAAAAGTGACTTGTTAATTTTGTACCAAAACGAAGATATATGTTTTTAAAAATGAATTGATATTGATAGGCATCACATTTTCGGCATCGGAAAATATATCATTTTCGCATTAAACAAAAAAAGTTACATTCCCGTTATCCAACGATATCCAAATTTACCGTAGTTTTTGTGTAGCTCTCAATCGTTCCATTGATATACCCGTAACCTGTTCCTACATATTTTGTTGTATTTTATTATAGCGAATGGTTTCGCTATACTTCAATCCTTCAGTCGATTAAATCCTTTTGGATATGAAACTGACGTGACTAATAATTTTTCCATATTTTTTTCTAACGCTAAATGTTATAAAGGTCAAGCATTGTCTTGTAGCAATATAAGATTATAAAAAGATATCAATGTAATCTTTTACTTTAAGACTTTTGCTAAAAGTTCCGTACATTTTATTAATTGAGATTGATTTAATAGTTTTGCCGCATCAAATAGAAAAATAATAATACACTTTGAGAAAGTGACACAAATATGGAGAGAATTACAATGGCTACATTTTTTTCCGTAGATTCCTCCGATTCCCTACATGTCACTGCAGAGAACTAGAGAATCTTTATTTCAACTTGAGATAAACTTGAGTTCTAATCAAGTTGGCATTTGAATCAGGAAATAATTTGTTAGCGTAATTTGAAAATTAAGTTATAACTTGCAATTGTACCCAGTAAACACATAATTGAACAGCAATGTAACCTGGAAGTTACATGTGATTGTAACAATGTAACGTTTGCGTTATGTTGCGGCTATGTAACGTAGGAGTAACATGTGATGTTTCATTTGTTATATGCAGGTAATGTTACTGTTATGTGACATATTCTCGTTGCAGTTGCATAACAAGAGCTATGAAATCGCAACGCAACGTGCAAGTAACAATTGGGACGTCACTTTTGTGACAGGAAGGCAATGTTACCGTTATGTAACGTGGCAATATTGCAAAAACGTTGCACGGGAATGTAACATTTATGTAACATGCACATTACAGTGGATATGTAACATCGTAAGCATGCACGTTATGTAACTGTTATATGCCATAGCTCCGTTGCAGTTATGTAACAAAAATAATGTGTAACTGTAATGCAACATACATGTAACGTTTGTAATGCAACTCCCGCTATAGTCCGGTCATGTTACGTGGCAACATTGCAAAAACGTTGCAAGGGATTGTAACATTTACGTAACATGTATATTACAGTGGTTATGTAACATCGCAAACATCCACGTTATGTAACTGTTATATGCCGTAGTTACGTTACAGTTATATAACGAAAGTGTGTAACTGTAATGCAACATGTATGTAACGATTGTAATGTAACTGTGGCGATAGTTCGGTTATGTTACAGTTATGTAACGTGGCAACGTTGTAAGAACGTCACATATTCATGCAGAATGTTATGTCCGCTAGGTGGCTAACGACTCAAAAGTTTCTCGCAAGCGATTCGTGACCCTAGCGTGTATAAGACTGAGCGACTTCGCAGTTCAAAAAAAACAGTGGGATACCCTTCGGAGGTGTCCTAACTAGTTGGCATTATTCACTTGTTCTACTTTTAATTGTAACAGCTATTTTTTTGACCTTCTAAGGGTAGCGATTTCGCAACCCGTGGACTTTTGTGGACTTTCAGTCGGCAAAAGAACCTCACGTGAAGTTGACCTTTCGAAGTTGCGGTTTCGTAACTTTTACGTTACTTTGCATCAGTAACATTACGCACCGTACAGGCAATATAACTGAATTGTAACGGTTATGTAACGCATGTTACATAACTTGGCAAAATTGTCGAGTGGGAAATAATAACTTACATATAAGTTACAGGTGATGTTGCTGGTAACTTTCGGTTACATTGCTGTTAAATTGCAGTTACATTATGCAACATAGCAGTTACATTACGCAACGTGCGGGCAACATAATTAGAATATAACGGTTACGTAACGCATGTTACATAACATGGTAAAATTGTTGAGTGGGAAATAATAACTTACATGTAAGTTACATGTAACTTACATGTAAGTTACATGTAAGTTACATGTAAGTTATTGTAAGTTACATGTAAGTTATTGTAAGTTACATGTAAGTTATTGTAAGTTATTGTAAGTTACATGTAAGTTACAAGTGATGTTACTTGTTACATTGGGTTACATTGCTGTAACATTGCTGTAACATTGCTGTAACATTGCTGTAACATTGCTGTAACATAACCGTGTTTACTGGGTAAATTCAACTAATAAAACATCGTAAGTCGTAAATAGTAAAATCTTAATATTGACATGATCTTTTACATCTTTTCAACTGAATTCATTGGGTATAATAGTAATTAGAGCTGAAATGCCATGTTTTATTGTCTAAGATCTGCGATCAGTGCCGTAATAAAGGAATATTCCATATTTGTCGCGCAATTTCCATCTTCAAAATTCTTCAAGTTAGGATTTCAGATAACCTTTTTGCATTATTCAAATGATCGAATTTTAATTACCCATATGAACGTCCCTAGTATAATGGTTTTTTGCTTTTCTTTTATCTCGAGTTTGTCAACATAAAAACACGATCAGAATATTTGTCAATCCCCCTGGCTCCTAAATCGAGATTTCTCATAATTATTTACTCCTAACATTCATATATATGTGTCCCACTCCCAAATATCAATAAATGTACCTAGTCCATATTTGCGCACGAATGTATAACACGTTCGGTCGTACGATATGTTTTTACGTTTCACATTAGCCTACATACATACATATCCTAGTGTATTTTAACTCAATATTTTTTAAGTACTTCCACCTTGTTCGAGCATAGATATGGTCTTGAAAACAAACATCATGAAAGGGCGGTTCTAAAACTAAATCCTAAATGTCCCACTCAATTTTCATGGAGCAGCTCTTCGACTTAATTGCTTTCGTATGGTGCTCTTCAACGTTGAAAACAAACTTTCAGATAACCGCAGCTTCACTTTTAGTCCATAAGGATACCAAATGTTTTTCATTAGGGTAAGGGTAAGGAAATCAACAAAAGTAGTTTTTTTGTGCGTCGTCAACCTAAATTCGCCCGCAGTCCGAAACGTTTATTTTCGTATTTCAGTTGAAAATAAGAAATTGTTCATTTTTGTCGATGAAACGGGAAGGTCCACCATATCCTTAAGGTCATGTGGCACAGATGTCATACAGACTCAGTCGGTAAGAAACTGGTTTCCCTATTTTGTCAGCAACTATTAATATTTCGAACAAAAACAAATTAGGTTTTCGTAACCAATAGATAGATGCATGATAACCTAATTTACTTTTGTCCGCAATATTCACAGTTGGGAAGAAAATAGGGAAACAGGTTTGTTACCGACTGAGTCTGTGCCACATCCCCTTAAGGGATAAAACATGTACCACGTGACATATGAGTACAAGAGGGATAGCTTCAATTTGCCGAACACCGCCAGTGAGAGACTCTTCTCATTTTGGAAAAAAGCAATATGTCATCGGGCGGAGAATTAAATGGTTACACAGAAAAAACGGCTTCTTTAGGCCAACTAACTATTTATTAGTTGAGTAAAAATTTGTTGCCACAACCATCCGGTTGGTTGGTGTAACGACCTGGTACTAGTCACGTTTGCCATTCTGACTTAGTTGACTTAAATAGGTTACACAACGAATTTTATTCGTGTTCCAACTAAGTAAGATAGTTGGGGCCAAAATAATAATTGGCCCAACTAACTATTTAGTTCGAGCAACGATCAGAGCCAATCAACTGAAAATAGTTGACCTAACCAAGAAATCGTCTGTCTCTCAGAGCACTCAGTCGCTTGGTTCGGTCCAACTACTTTTTTCGTTAACCTAACGAAGTCGTTTTTTCCGTGCAGAGATAATTCGAGTTACAATTTGAAAGCGGCTGGTAAGAGGCCAAGGTACGAAATGATAAGAGTAACAGTAGCGCTCGGTCAAGACAAGAGGAAGAGAAGAGAGAAATCGTTGGGCGGAGGTCACATTAATTCTTTTTTAACACTTGTCTTTGAGATGCTACCGCGTCTCTTGATTGCGCTTCCGGTGACATATTCCTTTTCTTCAATATGTCTACGGTGTGTCCGTACCTTTGTTTACAGTTTTTTCTTACCGACTGAATAGATTTCGTCTTAAGATGATATACTACTGCTCGGTCGGTAACAAAAACTGTACAGCATTATTTTTTTTTATCACAATTGATGTTTCAAACAAAAGACGAGAATTGCTGATTATATCTTGGCACTCTGCAGACTTAGTATAGACTCTTTCGAAAAATCAACGAAGTGTGAGTGCTATCCTTACTTCATCCTACAAAACATAAATGTTGGCGGTGTCACCACTTTGGATATATTTTTCGAGCTCGCCTTTAGAGAGGTTTCTGTTCAAGACCAAATATATGCCTGAACCTTGTGGAGTTAAAAAAACGAACGCTCGATGAAACACACTCTTATACATATGTAACGAATACATGTACATATATGTATTGGTGAACATGATCCTTTATTTATTTTTTATGATGCGTGGGAATTTAATGGCGCATGTATTGTCGTGGTAAAACGAAAAAAGAACACAAAAGTAATATAAATTATATTAGTTCAACGAGTGAGTACGTACGCGTGTCACGTAAGCATCGGAAACCCGATTTTCTGTTTGGTATAGTATATAGCATGGTACATGAGGCATTCTCTATCAGGACAAATTTTTTAGGACCGTCTCAGATATTAGCCATATAATTGACCACATTTACCGTCAACTGTAGATGCGTCGCACCCGCCCCCCCCCCCCCCTCCCCCCAATCCAACAGAACCCATTTTTATGTACACACAGCCCTACAGGAGCAGTAGTATACCATTTATTTTCTAAATACAGCTAGCTCTGGTAAGCTGTATCACCGAAATGTTAACCGAAAATAACTGAAAAAACCGACTTTTTAACCGCAAAGCGATAAGTCCCGATTAGCCCTCTGTGTCACCTGCTTTAACCGACATTTTAACTAATTAAAAACGTTTGGTTCGGTTAAATTTTCAGTTAAAATCGGTTGAATTTACCAATCAAAATTGACTTTTAAAAAATTCGTGTAGAATGTCGGTTACAATCGGTTAATTCACCACTAAAAATCGCTTAAATAACAACAAAATTCGGTTGAAAGGTCAGTTAAACTAGGTAAAATTGGGGCTAATCGAGACCGGTTAAAATACCGATTAAAAAGTCGGTGACACAGCTTGCCAGAGTGTCCCTCCACGACACAGTTGTACACGACATGAACTCAACGCTGTAAAAGTTGTCACATCCAATGTTGACACGATTTAATTCTGCCGATGATCAAATTCAAACATGTACAACTATGCACCTAAGTAAAAAAGATGCGGAGTCCAGGATCGAATCCAGGGCAGAATCTAGGATGAATTCTGGGCAATCCAGGAATGAATCTGGGCAATCTAGGAACGAATCTGGGGGCCGCTCTTCTTTACCCGCACAATTCTATCCACCACAGCGGAGATCGAACACATACGTTCCTCTATAAAGTCGATACTGCACACTGATATTCCTTCACATTTCTGATATTCACACGCTTTTTCCACGACATTTCGATCCTACACATTTCGATAATACAAATTGTGTCCTATAAAATCGGATAGTTCCCAAGCATTTAACCAAACCTTTCATTACAACTCAAATCAATCGCACCCTAGCAAACGCGGCAACCACACTAACAACCAGGAAAGAAACCAGTCGTTTTGTGTAAAAATGCAACCACCCAATTGACTGGGAAAGCAACCACTCGTTACAGTGCGGTTTTTTTTGTTGGAAGCAACCGAACAAGCGACCGCTTAAACAACCAGTCAAGGTACTGTTACCATGATTGTTAATAGAAAAGAACCGAATAAACCTTTTTCTAACATTTTTATTTACTTTTAATACACTTTTCGATATACATTTTTCAGTAGTACATGTTACTCTACGAAATACGAATGGACAATATTAATGTTATAGCAACCATGATAATGGCGTTTCGACTGGTTTATTTAACGGTTGTTCGTACAGTTATTTTTCTAATAGCAACCATGGTAATGGTACCTTGACTGGTTGTTTACGCGGTCGCTTGTTCGGTTGCTTGCAAGAAAAAAAAAACTGCACTGTAACGAGTGGTTGCTTTACTGGTCGTTTGAGTGGTTGCATTTTTGCACAAAACGACTGGTTGCTTTGCCGGTTTTGCAACGCTCGTCACTGCGGCTGCCGCGTTTGCTAGGGCAGACATTCTTTACTACACAATCCGATTATCGACACGGGCATTGCAGCCCGTTTTTATCCTTCACAATCGATCCAACAAAAACTTTTCCAACACGTTTTGTTTCTATACATTACCTCTGTCGATATGAACTGAAGAGAATATATCGTATCGGTAAGGTAGAACTCCTAGCGATTTGATTCGCAGGCAGCGGTTCTCACGCGAGACCGAATCAAATTTTGGATCTTATTGGATCGGGTTACCGGCATAAAAATATTATATTTCGACACAAGAGGCCAAAGGAGCGTTTTGCGCACTGCTCGTGTGAAGACAATACTGTCTGTCATACTGAGGGATTTAACCGTCTGTAAACGGTGGGCAACCAAGGTTTTTGCATGCACGGGTAAAGAAAAAAAAATGGAAGAGAGTGTATGCAAAAAAATGGAGAGAGAATATATTCGCGTTGTATGAAAATATGGCAATTTATGACCAATACCTGAGACAATCAGAAAAAAGTGCAACTGAATCGACAGGAAATATCTCATTGTACTATACAGTGTGATTGTACTATCTGCAAGCTCGTTACCCATTCGGTTATGATAGTCTCAATATTAGCAACTTTAGTGAGGCAGAGATTACGTCTGGTTTTCGACGTCGGGTCGATTTTATGAAACTGCAATTATCCCTCGGGAATTTCAATATAAAATCATGAATTAATTTAATTATCTATTAAGTAACTATTTGATGGTGGTTTATAAATACCTTTTGCAAGCTCATCATTAAGCCCTTTTTCGCAATGAAATGCAATCAGATTTGATACGGTTATGTAAACGGACTCTTTTCTTTATTTTTATTTTCACAAATAAGACACGATTTCGAAGGCACTTTTGACAATTAAATCGTTTAAATAAAAACCCTGATCTGATCTGATATGCATTTCGTCAAGACTAACGGCGTTTTGAGGTTTTTAGATGCCTAAATTTTGTGAAAAATGTCTATTCATGCTCAAGTCGCCCTTTTTTATACAAACTTTTTCTAAATACTAATTCAGAATTAGAGCAATGTTCTAGAATTGGTAATCTTGAATGTAGTCGAGATGGATAACGATTTGTAAAATTCATACGATTTTTATATCGTCGGAAAAATGACTTATCGGAAATTGTAGTCACGCTTACTCTGGTCAATTTTATGATCGACAGATAATAAAATGGAATTTGTATATGTAGAAATTTTCCGTACGTCAATTTAATTCTTTCGAGAACCCATAAGTCCCGCAATGATATCAAAAGGGCTTGCAATAAAATAGGTTTCGTCGCGTGTAATTCTTGTTCACTCTAATTTTCTCTAATTTTCAATCATAAGTTCGAACGTAAAAATTACCTGAAAATCGAACGCGATATGTAACTTAACATCAAATCTGCGATGAAACTTCCGATGTAATTTTGAAATCAAACTTAAGATATCATGTAATGTCAAATTTGCAATCAAACGTAAGGTCAATTTTGAGATGAAACACAAATTCAATTTTCAGACCAAACTTAATTTCGACATTTTGATCTCAAATTTGCGTAAGGTTAATTTTGAGATTTTGATCTCAAATTTGCGTAAGGTTAATTTTGAGATTTTGATCTCAAGTTTGCTAAAGGTTAATTTTGAGATTTTAATTAAGGTTAATGTTAAGATCAAACTTGAGGTCAAATTTGAGATCAACCTTAAGGTCATAGTTGAAATCAATCTTGAGGTCAAACTTGAGATCGACCTTAAGGTCAAAGTTGGGATCAAATTCAACGTCAAATTTGAGATCAAACTTAAGGTCAAATTTGAGATCAAACTTAAGGTCAAATTTGAGATCAAACTTAAGGTCAAAGTTGGGATCAAACTCAACGTAAAATTTGAGATCAAACTTAAGGTCAAGTTTGAGATCAAATTTAAGGTCAAATTTGAGATCAATTTTAAGGTCAAATTTGAGATCAATTTTAAGGTCAAATTTGAGATCAATTTTAAGGTCCAAGTTGAGATGAAACTTAAGGTGAAATTTGAGATGAAACTTAAGGTCAAATTTGAGATGAAACAAGGTCGATTTTGAGTTCAAACTTAAGATGATTTTTTAAAAATATCATTCACTTAAACTCTTAAATTTGATCTTGAGAACGAAATTTCAAGGGAACATTTTGCCCTTGATATATTGGACTTATGTGAAGCTAATTACGTGGAATACGTTTCATCGGGGATTAAAAAGTGAACATGTTACGAATATATTACCTAAAGGGATTGTGTAGGGTGATATAGGCGGCGACACGTTGCTCTCAGTCGCGGTAACAACCCGAGCACGACTCGCAGTAATTAGGCTCGAAGCGGCAAGTGACGTAATGTTATAGTACTAAATTGTGTATGTTGTGCGGGATAGACGCTGAAGGAGAGGGAGGCTGCTCTCCTCACACCGAAGGCTGCGACGGCTCGACAGGTACGGAGGACTCTGCCTGAAGCTTAGGACACTTTAGAGTCATCTCACGTAGGATTTCGTATAACTATAGACCAAGCTGAGCATGATTTTATCCGAGAACGCTAGTTCTTCAATTATCCAATTATCACATTAATAGATATTATTTTTCTACGTTGATAAATTTGCTCTGGCATTTAAGTTCCAACGAAATATTTTCTGTAAAAATAAATAACAAAAGTAAAAATTAGTTGTATATATAATATCATGAATATTGTGCGTAATTAGATTCGTAGATGAAATTGCATGTTTTTATTATATTGTAGACGTTGCTTTGATGTGCTTGTTAATGGAGTCAGTGGTAGTTCACCTAACCGTGAGCATTTTTCTATGAGTCAATTTATCAGTCATTCCACGATAGTCTGGCTTTCCAATTGTTTATATATAATTATATATAAATATATAAATAATAATCATAATATAAATAAAATTAAACTAAATATAATTGAAGTAACTAACACGACGATAGCATTTTACGGACTTTCATATCGATTCAACCTGAAACGAAGATCATAAAAAAACGATTTTCTTTTGAGCATTTTTGATTCCTCGAAGATATCTCTATTAACGTTCAAAATAAATGTTCGTAATGTCTAGAATGACTTAAAATATTTGTTGATACTCCCTTATCGCGAAATTCTTAAATTATGATCGAATCAAACCATTTGGATGAAAACATATTTCAAATATATCTTATAAAAAATGTCAACCATTAATTTATCTTATTGTTCGCCTTCCCCGGGGTAAATATGTAGCATGACTTTGTTTAATATTTACAGAAACGCTGCATAGCCATTTTGTCGAAAGTTTAAAAAAATCTCATTTGACAAGATATCACAATGATTATGTTTGATGTACAAGATATTAGTCCTACTAACTCTGTTAAAACAACTTTTTCCCGACTTAGGTAAAATAAGCTCACTTCATACGCGTAACGCGGTCGGAAAATCGCTCATTTTTAACCTCTTGTAGACATGCGCAATCCAGTTACATTACTCCCTCGGGAGGAAAATGGTTCATTTCCGCCCGGCGGGAGTAATAAAAACCGCACATGCGCAATTGTCCTTGCTTAAAAATAAGCAATTTTTGCATCTTTATTGTAAGCACTTTGGAAGATTTTTTCACTATATCTCAAAAACTAGGAAAAAAATTAAAAGCCGTATGAAAACTTTTAAAAAGTTTCATTTAAAAAATGATCCGTATTGAGAAAAATCATCATATCCAAAGTTTGTTAAACAATTTCAACTTTTAATTTCTACATTATAAACTTTTTGTCATTAGCATAATTAAAAATCACACTTCTTCGTATGTCGGATAAAGTTGATATTTTTATAATATTTATCTTGTCGGAAAGTACTGAAATTTCAATTAACCGAAACTCTTGGTCACGAATGTATATTTAGTAAACATATCTTCAATCCCTTGAAGCTTACATATTTACTAGTCTGCAAAGTTTGATGAGAATTACGATAACGGCCATAATGACGGAAAAAATGACAGTTGTTTTTTCTACACCTTAATGACGGTGCAATTTTGGTCATAATAACAGAAAAATCATGGTCACCGTAATTTTTTGTTTGTTATTCTGACCAAAATCACGCCGTTATTAAGGTGTACAAAAACGACCGTGTTATCATGATAATAACACGGTATAATTTTCCCTGTTATTATGATCGTTTTCGTGAGTGTTAGGGAATTCAGAAGATATACTTTAAATATATTCCTTAAAAAAGTCATCGTGTGGACTGATCGCATGAACTCTTGCTGTTTAGATGTATCGTCAGTCAATGTAAATACTCAATGCATATTTGATATACATTGTAATGCACCTTATCAATGTTGTCTTAAGGTGAGGGAGACAAAGCCAAATTACTGATATTCATTGGCGGATATTTAACTGCTGATACCATTTTTAAAAAAATATGTTTTTTTTTGGAACCTGAAACAAAAACTTTATTGCCCTATGGCAAATACATTTAACTATTGCAAATGATCTATACACTGTAGAAAAAAACTGTTTGAAATTCAATGTACTTTTACTGGAAGTTTCTATACATAAACGAGTATATTACATTTAATACACAAGTGCAATGTCAAATTAATGCATAGTGCATCACATCCAATAACTTACTTTAATTTTACAGCAATAGTACTTGAATTTTAATAATTTTATTGGAAAAGTACATGAATTTTATACCATAATTGTATATTAATTTTCAATGACGAGTTTATGCATCCAGTCCAGTCTTTTTTAACAGTGTAGGAAATTAATGGGTTTCATTAAGTGAAAATGCATTTAAAATACTTTTTCCATAAAATATCTATTGTTAATCATTATGAAAAACTTAATATTTTCACATTTCTGCAATAATTATTAATAACTCAAATGAATTATTCTTTTTCAATAAATCCTAATATTCCATAAGGTTAATAATCTTTAATTATTTAGTCATGAAAATAATTCAAATACATTTTCATTGAATGAATGCCCATCCCTGTAACTGGCAAGCCACAAAATGTCTAACAATTGCTCATTTGTAAGTAAGAAAAATATTTCCTGCATGAATGTAGCTTTTTTCTTGAAATTGTTGTTTTTTTAATTGACACTCGAGTCTATGACATTTTGCCAATTTTATCTTTATCTCAAATTGTTGCATTGAAGCCGGAAGAATTTTTGCTATGAACAATTGAGCAATTTTTATAAAGTTTTAGCTTACCGGTTATTTTAGGAAAGTATGAAACAGTTTAAAAACCCATAAATTTCCTATAGCATATTTGCGATGCTTTTGCTCTAGAGCAAACAAAACATCTTTGTTTCAGGGTTCAAAAGAATATTTAATAATAATAATATCATTTCAATATTTTTTTTAATGTACAGATAAACAAGTGCAAAATCTGTCAATGAATATCCACAATTTGGATCTGATTTCCTCCCCTCAAACAATACCTTATTTTCCCTTCCTTGACTATAGAAATTCCTGAAATCTAAAATTCCTTACTACACTCTTCTTTAACCTTCACTCTCACTTTCAGCATCTTTTATTAATTTTCTTCTTGTTATTCTATAATGACAAGTGCGTTTAAATTAGACCAGTCACCTTAGACCATATTCGGCACTGTAGGAGAAAATAAATCTCATGAATCATTTTTCTTCCCATATATATATATATATACATCTAGTTTCTATTATACAGTAGAGTACCAAAATAATTTTTTTAATGTATTTCTGAATGATTTTCCCACAGGACTCCGCGATCGGCTAATTTGACTGGATTAATAATGGCTTATTAATATTTAACTCGTAGCTCATGAATAACTGAAAGTATCGACGATTTCACGTTTTTGAGACATGCATTTATAGACAATATTGAATAAAATTTCGTAGTTTGTATATATGATACCTTATCTTATCTTTGCTTCGAAATTAGCAAATGAAGCACCCTTAACTTTACAAATTAGAACTTAAACACCATGGTCATATCACAATCGATATACGAGAAGGTCAAGCAGAACAGAGTAAACATAAGATGCGTGAAAAAAACATACTCAAGCTAAAAAAAAAAGAATCCTGTATCTCGACTGTCAATATAAAAAATGCATTCTGTCCTACGATTTGCAATATTCTTTGTCTGAATTTAATATCTAGACAAGGAGGCATATTTTGAGCAACAAACTGTAATTTTTTGTCGATAACGAAATTAACAATAATTTATAAAATATCAGTAATACAAAATCGAACTGGGCTCAATGTTTTCCTAATGTAAAATGATGAACGCATGCATGACTCACACATACATTTAATGTATTTTTCCCGTATTAGAGGAGACACCGCCTTTTTGATGAACTTGAACTGTCCCATTCGCAACGTATTATTTTATAGATGCTGCCATCCAACGCAGCATTATTTCACAGCCTTTTTCGCGTTTTTTACTCCCCACGGCCTATTTATCTGATTATCACAATTTGTACACGCTTTTTCGCTATAAATTTTCGTGAATACGATGAGTCAAGCACGCCAGTAATTTGCTACGGATATTGCTTCGTGGCGTTATGACTATATTGTGATGCGATTATAGCGAAGATATTATTATGTGACTTCCGTTCACGCAAATATCATCTATACACAAATAGGTGTCTAATTTTTATATTTATGATGCTGTGTTGTACTTGGACTAATCAGGTTTACTTTTTCTGCAGTAAATTGCTCAATTTTTGGCCGCAAGAAGAAGCAGTACAAGGATAAGTACCTAGCGAAGCACAACGCTGTTTTCGACCAGCTGGATCTGGTCACCTACGAGGAGGTCGTGAAGATTCCTTGTAAGTAAAGTTAAATTTATTTCTCTAATTTTCATAATTATCTCAATTAGCAATGGGTTAAATTTACTTCGTTAATTATCCGGGAAAAATCACAAATGGTAATGATAAACCGTGGTAAGCTGATAATTATCAAGCGACCAGATGTTATATGTAACCAATATATGGGTAACTTTATTTTGTTTGCTTCCACGAATAAGAGTTTCATTTTCATTCAACTGTGTCACCGAAGTGTTAACCGAAAATAACTGATTTAAACCGACTTTTTAACCGAGAAAAAATAAATCCCGATTAGCCCCATTTTAACCGACTAAAAACGTTTCGTTCGGTTAAATTTTCAGTTAAAATCAGTTGAATTCACCAAACAAAATTGATTTTTTTTTAAATTCAGTTAGAATGTCGGTTATAATCGGTTAATTCACCAATAAAAATCGCTTAAAAAACCATAATTTCGGTATAAAGGTCAGTTAAACTAGGCGAAAAGGGGCTAATCGAGGCTGCTTAAAACACCGGTTAAAAAGTCGGCGACACAGCTAGCCAGGGTTTTTATAAGGAAATGTCGAAATGACCTGTGAAAGTTTTCGCGCGGACAAAAATAGTCCGCGATGGAGACCCGGATGATATCCAGGATGGAATGCCGGATAGAATCTGGACAGTCCGGGCGACAGTCTGGAGTCTTTAATCCTATCCCGAAGTCTATCTTGAAGTCCATCACTCCATCCGGGACTCCCGAAAGGACTCGATCTGGATTCCATCCAGGACAGAAAGAACTTTCTCGGACTCCAACGGGGTCACCATCCGGGACGCCAAATACTCTTCTGGACTCCATTCTGGACGATCAGGAAATCTCGGCGAATCAATCGCAGAGTCCATCCAGGGGTCCATTTTGAATTCACGCCTGGACTGTCTTAGACTCCAACCTGGACGATGCGCGAATTTGGATTCAATCGTAGAGTTCAACCTGGTGGACACCAGGACGGCGTCCTCCTTGATGATCTTGGTATCCAGCCGGTCCATATTAGACCGTCAACGAAGGGGATAGTGCACGCCCCTCGTGTGTAGTCGAACTCTGGAGTTGGGCTCTGCGATTGATTCGCCAAGGTTCGCGGGTCGTCCAGAATGCACGGAGAGAAATTTATGTGTCATGACAACATAAAACGGTGACAACGAAAATCGCTATTTTAGGCTGAGAAATCAGTTTTGCTATGCTGATAAATCTTTTGTTCGGTTGACAAATCTTTTTGCTTGGCTGATCGATTTTTTTTGTTAGCCTAACAAAACGTTTTTTGTTGTCACCGTTTTATGTTGTCATGACGCATAAATTTCGCTCCGTGTAGAGTCCGGGATCGAATGTTGAACTTTGGGATCGGATTAAATGCCGAAGTCATCAGAGAATCCATCTGGTACTCCCGCCCGGACTGCCAAGATTCCATCCGGGACTCTATTTTGAACATTATCCGTGACTCCATTCGGGTCTCCATGCCGGAATATTTTAGTTTTTTTCTGCACGGGATAGTTTACGACGTGGCGTTTGGCATCAGTGGTGTTAACCATGGATGACGTACAAAATTTTTACATGCACATCTGCTCGTTTTAAGTTGCAATTTTAGAAACGAGGTCCCGCGTTTCAAGTTTCCCCGCATTTGAGCCAGGTCTAGATCATGTGACAATCTCAATCGCTAAAGTTGCTTTATAAAAAGCTCTTCAGGACTCCGGTATCCATATTAATTTTCGATATTTTCACAACAGATTCCTCGTTTCAACGCAAGACTCTAGTCCTTCTGGGAGCCCACGGCGTTGGTCGTCGTCACATTAAGAATACAATTATCGGCAGGCATCCCGACCAATATGCCTATCCCATTCCACGTAAGTAATTAAATTGTATACAGTAGCCTCCCGTAGCATTCAATTCCAAACTGATTTATCTCACGATCCAGAAACAAACTAACGTATCTCAAATATTATTATTAATTGAGATAAGTTAGTTTGTTTCTGAATCGTGAGATGAGTCAGTTTGGAATTGAACTCTGAGATACCTCAGTTTGAATAATTTCCGTGAGTTACTTCAGTTTTATTAGAAGTCGTCGAAATGAAAAATTAATGAGTGACACAAATAAATCCGATTTCATCATTTGTATTTATTTCCATTACAGATACAACGAGGCCTCCACGAAACGACGAAGAAAGTGGGCGTAATTATTATTTCGTATCGCACGACGAAATGATGGCCGATATTAGCGCTAACGAGTATTTGGAATACGGTAAACATTTTTTCATGGGTTTATTCCATAAATGTATTATTAATGTTTTTTTTAAATGTATATTCTAATTTAATTGCTTTGTTTAATCGCAGGAACGCACGAGGAAGCTATGTACGGCACGAAGCTTGAAACTATTCGCAAGATTCACGAGGAAGGAAGAATGGCAATTCTGGATGTAGAACCACAGGCGTTGAAAATTTTGCGAACGGCTGAATTCGCGCCTTACGTTGTCTTTATCGCTGCACCAATCGTTCAGAATATGGCTGACGTGAGTTTTTATCTTGTACTTATTTAAAATCATTTTCATAGAACAATAGGAATTTAAAGTGTTTTCTGAATTAATAGTTTTAATACAAAAGCCTGAATTGGATAATGATACATTGATTATTTTTTTAAATATACATTTTTTTGTTAAATTTCTTAACTAGTCTAAATAATCACAAAGTTAAGCAATTAGGAACTATTTTTTAATTATTCAAGCATTTCAGCGTTGACATTAAATATTAACGACAGTTACTAAATTAGTGCTAAGAAACTAGAAACATTATTCTAGCAACACAATTCTACACAGCATCCCTTCGACACAAGCAAAGCTGGACAAGAATAAATTTTACAAACGTGTCTTAAAATTCCGCCCTCAAAATGTCAATAGTGGAAATGATTTATAGATATATTTATATATATACAAATATTTCAGATTTTTTTAAATGTCATAATTGCCGAAAAATCAATTCTAACAATTGACAGTCGTTCTCTTCGCGAAATATAGAAAATCAAGTTATGACATTTGCTTTCGTTAAGTTCATAAAAATAACTATAAAAAAGATTCCTTATGTCGCACTTTTCCGACATTTTTGAGATAATGGGCCTTAAAAAAAAAAAAAAACTAGTCAAAATCTTTGTTAGCTTGTAATTCCGCAACAATTGATGCGACCATGCAACATGCATATATATATAACAATTTCGTTCGACCGAGTACTAGAGCATACTCGATTTGCAAAAAGACCCGAGACATTGATGTCTGGAGGTGGCTGGAATTACCTGGAATCTCTCATATGCGACATTCCATACCAATTCATTCACCCGGTTTTTCAATGTTCCCGAAAAACGTTGTAATTTTTCAATATTGTAATACTATATTCCCTCAGAAAAAGAACCAAATTTCAAGGGTCTACAGTGTTTCGTTTCCGAGATAAACCGCTTGCTTATATTTTGTTTGGTTCAATGATTACTCGATAACTCCAAATTGCAACTTAAAAAACATAAAAATCCTCGTTTTTTTACGTACTCTTTATATAAATATTTTCCAAATTTTTTAAATTTTGTCAGATTTAATTTTAACTTTTTTTTCTTTTAATCTAAGTTTTCTAAGTAAGAGCCTTCCTCCGTTGACTTGAATTTTTTTTTATTTTCCCGCCCCCATTATAAAGAAATATGTAGAAGGGCTAAATGGCAAACGCAACAATGTACGAGATATAATTTTATTGTAGATTTAATTTCTTTTAATCTATGTTTTCTAAGATAGGGCCTTCTTCTATTGAACTGACCCACTGACCCATTGTGAAGAAATATGCAGAAGGGCTAGGTGGCAAATGCTATAATGTACAAGATACAATTTTATTAAAGGTTTTTTTAATCTAAATTTTCTAAGTAAGAGTAAGTAAGAGTTTTCTTTATCGAATTGATTTTTTTGTATTGTTAATGGGTCAGTGAAGATAGAAAGAGTTCAATAGAGTCTTACTTAGAAAACTTAGATTAAAAGAAAAAAAGTCAATAGGGGCCGTTCATAAATAACGTCATCACACAAGGGGGGAGTCACAATTGTGACGCCACGCATTTAAAATTTTTTTTTAAACCTCACGCATAATTACGCAATCTCCTGGGGACATTTTTTAAATTTCGATTCCTCTATAACGAAATGATCTCTTCCGATTATTTAATTTGTAATGTTCGTTTTCACCAGTCTTTGTTAAATTAATAAAGGCGGAAACCGAGTATTTACGCGAGATATCGAGAATACACCAGATTTATTTAGTCTTAAGATAACGGTACAAGATAAAACACGTCCAAGCACAAACGAGATGGATCAACGAATAATAAATAGATGAAGATAGCTTGTCACTTCATAACAAACAAAAGACAGCGCTTTTATCGCCAACGTAGTTCGTATCGATAAATCTCAACAGTCTTGGAGCATTTTTGGTCAACAAACAGAGTATTTACGTTTCTGTTAAACCGGTGTATGAAAAGTTACATTATTGTTCCTACTATTCATAAATAATATAAAAATATTCATTATTGTTCGACTATGTATGATATATATATATATATATATTTTTGTATTATCAAAAAATGAAAAATAATTTAAAAAAAAAAAAATATATATATATATATATATATAACGTTTTTTGATAATACAAAAATTGTCAGGTGAGATCGCGTGACGTCACGTTTGGGGGGAGGGCTTTGCATTTGTGACGATACGTGACCCGGGGCAGAGGGGTCCAAAAAGATAAAATCCGTGGTGACGTCATTTATGGACGGCCCCAAAACAAAATTTGATCCAACTTAACAAATTTAGGAAACATTTATATGAAGAGTACGTAAAAAAACGAGAATTTTCATATTTTTAAAGTTACAATACGCTTTGGAGTCATCGAGATATCACGAAACCAAACAAAATATAAGCAAACGATTTATCTCGTAAACGAAACGCTGTAGGTAGATATTGTATGGTTATTTTGTGACCGGACATTTTTTGGACATGTGATCGATCGAAAAATGATGCTCTAGTGACATCAGCACCACCACCCACTGTTCTCTGGACAAGTCTTATGCTGGATTCACATATGCGCGATAGCGACAACCGACATATACGAAAGAAAGAGACAACTATATCGTTTGTCTTTGTCTATCGCATGTGTTGCTTGTCGCTGTCGCGCATATGAGAACGTACCATTAATTAAATACACCTTGGCTGCCATTTTTACAAGCCAAATGTTGGACTTGGAAAGTTGCGGCCATTAGTCAGATACCTTGCGAAATTTCATAGAAATTGGCATCGTTTCATAAGTCTGAATAACTTCGACTGTGATTTATGATAACTAAAACTATAAGAAGCATTAATTATTGATATTGTCTATTTTTTTCTAAAGATATATTAAATAGATATTTACCGTAATGTTCAATCAGCTTCTAGTACAAAAGAATTGCATAATATAAAGATTTTACTGAGTTTAATGAAATTGTGATTATTCAATGTTTCTCATGGATTTTTCATTGTAAGAAATGTCAAAAATGTTATTGGATCGCTTTATTAAAAATTGATTACTTTGATGTTAACTTTTCTTGAAAAAATCTGACCAAATTTCTGACAAATAAAATGACCGTCAGTGTGCAACTATATAGTCGTTTGACCGTATTTCTGACGGTGATAGAAATTGACGGTTATTGCACATCTTAGAATCGAGAAATAACAGAATGACGGTCATTTGACAGTCATTTTTGTGTCAATTGACGCGAACGCAAAATAACGGTGATTGCACATCTCTAGCTGTAGGCTGTTGAAATTTGGTACTTTTTCTGGAAAATACCCAGATAGACAAACGTGCCGTGGAAGTATCCTATCGTGTCACTGTGGCAGCATAAACGCGTCACACAACGGCATGCTATGTCGGAATTAACGTAGCGATGTACGTCCGAATTGAGCTATTATGTGACGGCATACCGTGCCGTGCAGGCTTAGTGGCATTCCACTGTCGCCATGATGTAAACTCAGATCATGTCTCCATGGTGCCATAATTGGTCCAAGTCGTGGTGTGAACGTCTGAGGTGTTAACGTCATTCTGTTACTATGGTGTCATTTTTATACAATTTTTAAAATGATAAATGCAGCACGGTGGCAGCATAATGGTGGCACGCTATGCTGTGCTGAAAGTCGTTATGGATATTTTTTTATTGTCAGCTAGACATTTTTAGTTTTAGTTTTTTTCTTGTCTAACATTTCAAATTCCGAGTCAAAAGAATAAGACAGAACAGATTTTTTTATCTTCTTCAATATTAAAGGGTTGGTAAACCCAAGAGGTTTGACACATTCAAAGAGTAGACCCCTCGTGTGTAGTCGAACACAGGAAAACTTTGCATTCTTATATATACGCTCAGGCTTCAAAACACTTGCGAGAAACGCTCCGTCCGTTCGCCATCTAGCGGAGAATTAAGCACCAGTGTTTCGTATGATACCACTAGATGGCGAACGGACGACGCGTTTCTCGCAAGTGTTTTGAAGCCTGAGCGTATATATAAGAATGCAAAGCTGCCTGAGTTCGACTACACACGAAGGGTCTACTCTTCGAATGTGTCAAACCTCTCGGGCGTACCAACCCTTTAATATCGGAGAAGATAAAAGATTCTGTTCTGTCTTACACTTTTGACTCGCGATTTGAAATGTTAGACAAGAAAAAAAACTAAAACATAATGCAAGTAACAGATACAAAGAAATCAAACGCTTACGATTCCTAACTGACAGTCAAGATCGATAACGATTTTTAGCACAGCATGGTATGCCACCATTATGCTGTCACCGTGCTGCAATTACCATCCCAAATATTCTGCAAAAATGGCACCATAGTAACAGAATGACGTTCACACCTCAGACACTCAGTGATACGACATGGAGCAATTATGGCACCATAGAGACACGATCTGAACTTGAAGAATGGCGACATTGCAGTGCCACTAGTGCACCACGCCATAATTTTTAAGTACCACAAATATGGCTTTGCCTTGGCGTCATGAAAAGATGGCACGTTATGCCGTCACATAATAGCTCAATTCAGACGTACATCGCTGCGTTAATTCCGACATAGCATGCCGTTGTGTGACGCGTTTATGCTGTTCCTGTGCCACCAAATGTCTATCTGGGTATTGAAAATCGGGTGGCTGAATTGGTGTGACATGTCTCATATATATTTTACGAATTCTTAAATAACATTTTTCAACAGTACAGCGGACCAATTTGTAGAAACAATTGATTTATATCGTTTTATCACGTTTTTCAGTATGACGGAAGTTTGGAAGGTCTCGCGAGGGATTCGGATATGCTCAAGCAGGCGTACGGTCACTTCTTCGATCTGACGATCGTCAACGACGACATTGAGGAGACGATTGCACAGCTGGAGGCAGCGATCGAGCGAGTTCATACGACACCGCAGTGGGTACCGGTTTCTTGGGTCTACTGACAGCGGTCCTCGCCTTGTCGCGTTATCTCAACGGACTGCAACGGCTCATCCAACAGGCGCCAGCAGTGAACGCACCGAGGCGAGATTAACGCGCTTCCGGACAACCACGAACGACGATACGGTCAACCGATCGCGCCGATCGATAATAAAAACAATACCAAGTATTCGATATAATTCATTTGGCGAAGGACGCGAATATTCTTGAACCAATCGGCACCATCGTCGTCATTCTCGACTTTTCAGGTCAACCCGGGAAATTGACCTGTTGACCTTACCGGTCACCGAAGAACTATTCGCTAGACCTGCGTCAAAGAAGGATCAGGAAACGAAAAAAAAACAAAAAAAAATGAAATGAAAAAAAAAGAGCTCGAACCTCGGACCAATCTCGATAGACCGCAGTGTGACTGTCGCGAAACAAGAAACGAATTTAATAAAAAAAAAAAGAAGAAACGATTGGGATTTAAAAAGCGAAGAGACGATTCGAGTGTGCGACTTTAGCCGCGTGTTCAAGATTATTATTAAACCAACTCGATAACACATAATTAAAGTAAATAAAATATAATCTCAACGATCGAGCAGAGATCGTCGCTAGGAGAAACTACGAGAGAATTAAAAATGGGCAAAAAAACATAAACGAACGAGAGGCATCGAGACTCTACGGCGACGACGAGCATTTTGGTAGCTGAAAGGCGAACAAAGTGGAAATATTTGGTGATCGATGCTTATCGATGGGATCCAATTAAACGCGTAATTTGTGTGTTTTCGCATAGAAAATTATAAACGGAAAATGAATTTGCGTGGATTGCTGAGATTATGCATTGATTGTCAACATGTCTTCATTGCGACTTGCTCGTGGCGCTTGTGGCGCCACCGAATTAGCCTCGCATCGGCAAAAGGAGTTTTTTCTATAAAAAAATTGCTCCGATAAGCGTGAGGAACTTTTAAGTACGGAAATCAAAGACATTACCTCCTTTAGTAAATTCATAGGTACGTAAGGATAATTAGATGAAAAAAAACAAATATGACAACAACAAAAAAAAATAACGTAATTGAGAATCCGTGACATGGTGTCAATGTCGCGGTGCGTTAACCGGGACGAACGGTTTTTTTTTGTTTTTGGTTTCTTTGTGAACGTCGGTGTAGTAAGAATAGTAAAATGATGATGAAAGAACGACGACGAAGAAATGAAGAAGAAATCATGAAATCTTTCAATCGACTATCTGTAACCTATAGTTGCCTCTCTACTGTACTCTACTCGTGTTAACTAAAATGAATGAAATGAAAAGAAAAGAAAAAAAAATGTAATACGAAATCTAGAAAAAAAATCTCGTCCGGTAGCGAGCTGAGACCCACCGCAATAATTATCCTTCTAATAGGTATTAATCGGTCTTGATTAATTCGAATAAATTATTCATTTATATGCGAAGAAAGTGAAGAACAGAAGACAAGATTTTTTCTTGAAAATCGAGGAAATAATTAAGTGCGGCGTCGGGACGTCGAAATCAATTTTCGTTGAGCATCCTCGGCGCATCGTTCATATCGAATAATCTTATACGTGAATATACCTCTTCTTTTTTTTGTATCTTTTACGCACTATTCTCGCGCTATGAATTTTCATTCTGGTTTTCTGGAACGTGGACGCGCACCAGGATCGAGGCACTTGTATACCAAACTTAGTTTGTCAATCCATCGAGTATATTTTTTACAATTTTTTAATTATCTGTACTATAAACGCGTAGTTTTCTGCTGTTTATAAGGGCATTATATTCCTTCGACATTGCATTTTTCTCAGAGATTACATTTTTGTTTATTTACTTTTTTATTATTGTTAAATTGCGTACGTTTGGACGGCTAACATATGCAATGTACACGTTCCTGCAAGCCGGTCGACTTTGTAATCGTATATACACAATAACGCGGTGAAAAATGGCTTTTTTTTTAGACTTTCTTTTTATTAAGATTCTTGCAACTCTTTATTCCTTAACAGCTTATACAAAAGTTTAGGCCTGGGAAAAATATTACTGCTGCCTCTTTGATATTGAAATTTCGAAAAAATATCGTTTCCGGAAATTTATAAATTGTCATATTGGCTAATCCTTCAGTATCTATGTTCTATGAGATAAAATAAAACATTTTGTGAAGCTTCGAATTTTTTTTCACATAGAAAACGATGTGAAAAATATTGGCATCGATGTGAAAGAATACAAATTCATAATGAACATATTTCACGATACGGTACCATAAATCGTGACGTACTTTTCTCGGTGTGCCTTTGAGGTTTATTTGCAAGTTTCTTTCTCCGGAAGAAAAAAAAATATATGTTCGTAATTCTCACCGAGAATTTTGTCTAGAATCTATCCCAGAATCTCGCCTAGAATTTAAAAAAAGTTGAAGTTTATATAAAGACCGATGGATTTACTCTTTCCGATAATCTACCTCAGATTCATTGCGTTAGAGAATCTATTTCAGATTTTTTTCTGAGACTCTAGAGACAAATTCATTCCGTGATTCTAGAGAATCTATTCCGGATTTATTCCTGAAATTCAAGAGAATCTATTCCAGATGTGTTTCTGAAATTCTAGAACATCTATTCCATATTTTTTTCTGAAATTCTAAAGAATTTATTCCATTTTTTTCTGAGATTCTAGAGAATCTATTCCAGATTTTTTTCGTAAATTCTAAAGAATCCATTCCATATTTTTTTCGAGATTCTAGAGAATCTATGCCAGATGTTTTCTGAAATTTTGGAAAATCTATTCCATATTTTTTTTCTAAAATGCCAAAGAATTTATTCCATTTTTTTCCAGAGATTCTAGAGAATCTATTCCAGATTTATTTCAGAAGTTCAAAAGAATCTGTTCCATATTTTTTCTGAGATTCTAGAAAATCTTCACCAGATGATTTCTGAAATTCTAGAAAATCTATACCAAACATTCTAAATAATCTGTTCCATATTTTTTTCTGAGGTTCTAGAGTATCTATCCCAGATTTTTTCTGAGATTCTAGAGAATCTAGCCCAGATTTTTTCTGAGATTCTAGAGAATCTATCCCAGATTTTTTCTGAGATTCTAGAGAATCTATCCCAGATTTTTTCTGAGTTTCTAAAGAATCTATCTCAGCTTTTTTTTCTAGAACGCCAGAAAATTTGCAAATGCAGAAAAGATGGACTAAGTCGCAGATATAACATAATGTTAAAAAGGGGAAAATCTGAGCTAGATGCTTTCTCTGGAATCGCAGAAAGAATTTGTGATACATTGCCCAGGGTTTTCAAAGTTAATAGGTGTCAATCGTAATGCCTGAATCTTTTGAGATAGTAGGCGGGATATTTAGACAGATTCTTAACGGGTATCTCAACCATACGATCTTTTTACCTACGAATTTTCGTTACATTCAAATTTAAATAACACACATACAGACGTCTTATTTCGAAGCACTTTCTCTCGTTTCAGAATATTTTAAGTATTCTGACACGAATTTCACTAAAAGAACAATTCACGAACCCAAAGCTTCGTCTCCCAGTAGCAAACAAAATTATAATTTTTAACTTAAAATAACTTTACATAACTTTACATTCTACCAGTATCGCATTTCTCACAGTTCATGATAAATTCAAAAGGGAGAGAAAACGGGAAAAAACATAACACTATATTGCAAACAGTATAACATCTATTTTTTATCGTAAAAAACCATTTGCTGCTTCATAAATAAACATACACATCCAAGCAATTTCCAGTGATATTTCAATTGTGAAATTTTCAAAAACGTTATTGTTCGAAATTTCAATAACAATTAAGTCCCAGACTCTGTGTAAGATATTTTGAAAATCTAAAATGAAAGCCTCGTTTAGACCATTTTAATATACAAGTGACTACTTGACTGCGACGTTACGACGTACCGCGAATAAATTATCATACGATAGGCAGACTGAAGATTAACATATGGTAAATCGACCTACTTCTGACCATCGAATGAGACATTTAATGGACCTCTTCCGCCATATTCAATGGATTTTACTGTTTAATTGTCTCTTTTTATTTCACTTTAATTTTAAGATTTTTAAGCAACTTCCTGAGACTAACTGCCTGAAGTTCTTGAAACTCTCATTATATTAATGAAAACATTGTGTATGAGACGCAAAAACGAATATTCGAAACGCCGCAGCTACACAATTCGAAGCAATAATTTTTAGCAATTAAAGCAGTGGCATCGGTTCCTTTTCTTCTCCAGATTTACTTCATTTTATTGTACTAATTGTGAAAGAACTTCAGCAACTATACCTTTAAGCTCAAATACCAAACCTAGATTTTACTACTTTTATGAAATAATAACATTATATCGTTATTTAGTCAATTCTTTTACTGGTTAAATAGTCGATTTGTACGGTTCCGTTTTTTCGGTGGTTTCTGCAAATATCCCTAGAAGTTCTGTAAATTTCCAATTCAAATTGATGATATTACATTAGGTGAAGAAAATATAATTTAATCATTTTCCTCTGAAAAACCTTTTGTTATGAAAGTGATACTTTCACTTTTACTTAAGAAGAGGGCTCAAACCCAAATTGCTGTAATATCTGACTTATTTATCTGATGATGTTATTGAAAAATATATATTCTTCTGAACCCTGAAACAATGATTTTCTTGCTCTATGGCAAAAGCATTAAACTATTGCAAATGAGCTATAGAAAATTTATGAATTTTTATGGGTTTTCATAACTTTATTCACACTTTTCTGAGATAATGGGTAAGCCAAAAATTTGTAAAAATTACTCAATTGACCATAAGAATAATTCTTCCGGTATAAATGTAGCACTTTTTTCTTAATTTTTTTTTTAAGTTATAATTTTTTAAATGAAAATTATTTTTAAACTTGACTCTCGAATTTATGGCATTTTTGTCATTTTTACCTTTGAATCAAATCAGTACTTAAATTCATGCCGAACGAATTCTTCTTATATACAATTAAGCAATTTTTCGAAATGTTTTCCTTACCGATTATCGCAGAAAAGTTGGAAGAGTTTTCAAAAACCCATAAATTTTTAATAGGGCAAATAAACTTATGTTCAGATATGTTCAGGATCCAAAAGAATATATTTTCTACATTGAGATCAGCAGATAACCAAGTCAGATATCTGTCAATGAATATCAGTAAATTTGGTCTGTCTTTATGCCCTTAAAATTTTACACAACTTACAGAAATGTGTGTTGAATCCACATAAAAATCGGCATTGAACTCACTGAAATATAACAGAATTTCAGAAAAAAAGTCGCTGAATTAACAGAGAATGTTTCACACAGTAGTCCAATTTTTATATGTCTACACATTTTGGTAAACTTACCTTCACTATTCTATTTTTTGCTTGAGCAAACTCCGAAAGGCCAGAAATAGGGACGTTTACAGAAACGCACATCATCATCAAACAGACAGTATCTCGCACGCAAAATAACCAAACAACATATAGCAAAAACGTTGAATCCACTCGGCTCGCATAAATGAACCCTCGTACAAATGCATAATCGAACGACGAATGAGCGAAGAAAAAAAAGAAATAAAAATAACAGATGAAACAACATTTTTTTAATACAACGTGGCGAAATAGCGATTTTACCGACATAGCTGATTATAAATCGCAAATTCAAGTAAATAGATAGCCTATCGGCTATAATAAACAAAATGAAGAACAATTATTATCACCACTATCGTAAATCCCCATATGGAAATAAAATATATGTGATTATATATACGAGAAATAGAACTTTTTTGTCGCATTATATGGTTATTATATATCTATTATTATATATCTTCAATTATTTATGTATAGCAAAATATATCTGAGATATATTCACTGGATATATTCTGAAGAATTATATCTCAGATATATAGAGGATATAGAATTTTTTGCCGCTATATATACACACATATAAATTATATACACGAGTGTATATCTCAGTTATACTTTATTTCCATGGGGGACCGTACGTTAACAGCTGAAGAATACTAAAAAAAAATTATCGCACTGATACACAATTAACATACACGCACACATACACAAAAGCTGAAATCGCGGATTATACAAGAAACACCACAACAGCCAGGGACAACATCCCAAAATACCGATTTAACGACTAGGTAGATTAATTAATTGTGTAACTAATGAATACTAAATCGATAGGAAGACTCAATAGAAAATTGCATATGCATCCCGTAGGAACGCGACGGAGTGAATGTGCAGATTGGGCGAGCGATCGTAGCCCATAGTTCGGAATCCTTTTTTTGTTGTTTTTTTGTTGCATTTATAATATTGTAATCTGGCGGCTAAAAATATTAAGTGATGATTGTAAAGTACGAATGGTAAACTGTCGAATTGAGTTTACTTTTTTTCTTTTATGATAATGAGGATTTCTTCTCTGTTGACGTTCTGAAGCAAAGTGTGGCTTTTTATGTTATAGAGAATCTGAAAATAAATACGTATGAGAAAAAACTTGAGTTGCACATGCACATGATAAACATTTCTTTATGAAATTGCGATCTTTCTTTCCCGTATAACTCTTAAACTATGCAAGACAGAGATCAAAATATTAATGCAATACAACTTTTAAAAATTCGTTTGCAACAATTTTATTGCAATAATTGTATTGCACAATTGTATAATAGGATTGCAACAATTATACAATTGAAATGCAACAATTGTGTTGTACAATTAAAAAATTGGATTACAACAATGGAATCCAATTTTTACATTAAAAATTGTATTGTACAATTGTAAAAATTGAATTGTACAATTGTATAATAGGATTGCAACAATTGTATTGCGCAACGGTAAAATTGGAATACAACAATTTTATTGTACAATTCTGAAATCGGATAGCAAAAATTGTATTGTACAATTCTAAAATCGGATTGCAACAATTGTATTGTGCAATTCTAAAATCGGATTGCAACAATTGTATTGTGCAATTTAAAAATTGGATTCCAAAAATTGTATTGCACAATTATAAAAATTGTATTGTACAATTGTAAAAATTGCATTGTACAATTGTAAGAATTGTATTACGGAATTGTAAAAATTGTATTGTACCGCAGTTTTCCATAGGGCTACCTAGTTTGTTATTGGTCAAGTTGTCGCAAGTGTATGATAAGGATTCATCGCAAAACGAGTAATATACGCGATTACATTCTTTCCAATTTCACTCACGAGGAAAAATACAAGAACTGGTCAATCTTTCTTCGATTGTATTCGAAAGTATTTCGCCATCGTTGACGCGCCAAGTATTGATAAAACCAGAGTCAAATATCACACCCGCTCGAACTACTCTATGCCTGAAGAGTCTAAATTGCAATTATGCATTTTGGATTCTGAATTCGATTCCTGCATTTTGAATTTCGTTTTCTGAATAAAAAATGAGTACTAAAATGTTTGGTTTCATTTTTTTGTTACATTATATGTATTTAATTTTGCACTTTGAATTTTTTTATTTTTGTGTTCATACGTACGTTATTTTATACTAACCGAATAAAAACCACCCCATTTTACGGGACGTCACCAAAGTAACATTCCTTGTATTGAACGTATTTGTTTATTGTGATTAAAAAAGCAATAATTACTATTCATGTAAAAAAACGAGTCTCTCTTTCAGTAATTTACTCTTCAGTGCTTCAATTGTTAAAAATAGGAGCCCATGCATTTAATCATTGTCAAATTCGCAGCTGCACGTTACGTCGACCAACTCGGGACAGTTTTCTGCGCCACAAATTTTCATTCATCTTCCCAATGCTATCCAGAGCTTAGGCCACATGCTCGAGAGTTGTCCTTGTTTTTTTTTATTTTATTTTTTATCTTTTTTCGTCTGGATGTCGAGCCACGACGAAGAAGCGTTTATTTCCGAGCTTCTTTGTTTTCATACGACAAATTTCCGGCGTCACATGCGTTGCAACACTGAACTATACAAATACATCTTCCAGTGAATCGACATCCTGGTGTCTAAATGTGTTTTGTCCAGTGTTTCGTGTTGTTCTTCTTCACTCTCGCGAGCAAATAACGCAATCGTCGACGTGACGAGAGTTCCGAATAGGAGCGATTCTTTGTCAATTCAGCAACTTTTTTTTTTTGTTTACCATCTCGGATATTTTTTATATTTAGTTAGATTTTACACTTTTGCATGGTGTACATTTTGACAGAAACTGGTGTATTAAATTTAATATGCAAGTGAGATGTACAATTACAGTACTTTCTACTAAATCCGTTGAAAATTAGGAAATTTAATATAAAAATTTGTAATTTTACTACACTCGTATATTAAATTTAATACTTAATTTAATCAGCTAATGAATAAAATGTCCGGTCATGTAAATTTGCAAATTGCATTAACAATATAGGCCTTTTTGTAAATTTTATTTTAAGGGGAGGAAGTCGAACCAAATTGCTGATACTCATTGACAAATATCTCACTTGCTTATCTGATGATGTCATTTCGAAAAATATATTCATTTAAACCGAGAAACAACGATGTTTTTGCTCCATGAAAAAAGCAGCTAACTATTACAAATAAGCTATAAGAAATTTGTGGGTCTTGAAATTTTTTCACATTATCACAAAAATTAATTAATTGTACATAAGAAGAATTCTTTTGGCATCAACCTTAACCTTTTTTCCTTCTCAAAATGAGTGAAGTAATAATTTATTTATGACAATAATTTTTTTTACGAACACTAATCTATTCGGGTCTAAGAATTCGTTTTAGTTAGAATTAAGCAATTTTGAGAAATTTTTCACTTATCGGTTATTTCAGGAAAGTGTGATGAAATTTAGAAACCCATAAATTTCCTATAACTCATTTGCAATTGTTAGATGCTTTTTCCATCGAACAAAAAAATCTTTGTATTAGGGTACAAAAGGGTATATTTTTTTCATAACATCAGCCAATTTACAAGATATCAATGGATATTAGCAAACTTGGATCCCTTTCCTTAAAAACATATAAAGTTCGAAAACCGCACAAGAAAAATACCAGGTGCGATAGTCATTTTTTAAATAAACATAATACACACAAGTTTATCTTCACACAAAAATACACGAATAATTGATTTTTCAAGTAAAACTAAAACGAATTTTCTGTCCATCAAGACGAGTTTTCTGTTTCATAAAATATACACGAATGTAGAATCCACAGAATAAATGGTCAGTATCGAACCTAAATATTGGCAGCGTTGAAAAACGTTTTTGTCCACAATCACATGATATCGATTTTCCTTTATTTTTGTAGAATTTAAAGTTAAATAAAAAATATGACATTAAGAGAAAAAAATTAATTTCTTTATTTCACGAACAAAATAATTTTTAATGTTCAAGTGCAAATTATATTCTACAATTTTTTTTTCCGAGATATAATGTTTAAGATTTTTCGTAAACGTAATGTAAATTATTGGGTAAAACATCTGAAGAAATTGACAGGAAGCGGCCGCAAGAAGTTGTATAATCTACTTAAATATGAAGAAATATCAAAGAGGTTATTTAAAATTAGGGCCGAACTGACAGAGAATGCTTTAAAAAAAGGGTTGTCGCGTATTCCAGAAGGTCAAATAATGTCCCCAGACGTTGGGGTCCTTTTAGCGTTAATAACTAAATCTAGTACTCGAAAAGCCCGTCAGTGTGCGAGCAGGTATGAATGCGAAGCGTGAAAGATTGTTTAAGTGCAAAAAGAAAAAAAGAAAACAGGAAGAAATAAAAGGAGAACGAAAAACCAATGATGATGATGATGATGGAGGCGAAGAAACGTTAGCCATTTTCTAACATTTCTTATAAGTTTTAGCTGCCATGTCTAGTGACGAGTATGTTGAGGTATAAAAGAACAAAAAATGTGCGTTGAGTGGTGTTCAACGAACACGTATTTACGATACTATATATATATATGCCGACGAAAAACATTGATTAAACATTGATAATTAATTACGATGACGATGATGATGATGATTATGATAATCGTGACGATCCTGCGTGCTGCCGGAAATGTGTATGTATCTATGAAACTGAATGAGCTAAGCTAAGGACGTTGAGTGAAGGTGATGAAGATTTAAAAAAAACACACACACACACAAAACAGACGACGGGTCTAAAGAAAACAATAACAGTTCATTATAATTATGTAATTGCAAATGAGAGGAATGAAGAGTATTATAACACGTTGTTAATTGAATTAATAAAACTAGCCCAAGGTACGAAAGATTTATTCGACCCGAAAATGCCTTATCGTTATGTTAATATCCCGTTCTGGTTTTTATTACTTCCTGGTAGAAAAAAATATTTGTAAAATAGTCTAAGCTGTAAAAATGTTCAATCTTTCTTACGCGATTTAATTGATTTTCCAGGTATAGTTAGAGAAAAAACTGAAGCATATATGACCAATTTTTTAAAATACAAATTTATTCGATATATTAATTATATAGCAAAAAAAACGGGAGTATTGAAAAATGGTGGAGTTGTTAACCGGTAAGTAAATAATTTTTCTCGACACATACTGAGAGAAAAATATGGTCAAAGTTACCATATTTTTACTATAAACTGTGGTTCCCTTAGACGACGACTATGCTTTTATGGTTATCGTAACCAATAAAAATATAGTAATCATGTGCCATATTTTCGTAGTTATGTCAACTATTTCTGTATGTTAGTTGCAACTATTCGTTCTTTTATTATTTATAAAGTATTTTGAACCGTTGGAGAACAATAAAAGCAAATAAAGTATATATTTACTTTCCAATCATGATTATTTATTCCTATCATCTTGTATAGTAAATGATGAGAAAAAAGTATGCACATTTTATTCTGAAGACAGTTGTATTAAAGTGTGATGATAAGTACGAGTACTGGTGCTATACACTGTTAAAAATGCAAGTGAATTTAATATACCAAACGATATGAGATTTACGAAACGGGTATATGAATTCCATATTAATATACTTTTATAGTAAATTTAAGAATAGTATAAGAATTCTCCAATACTGGTATTTGAAAATGACAGTACGTGATTATTTTAATATACAAATATCGTATTTGTCAATGACGAACGCATCTGAAAATTAATATAACGATATATGCATCGGAGCTTTATATACTGTATATTAATTTTCAAACAAAATTTTTTAAAGTGTAAAGTAGCGCGTCAGGAACTGGACCAGCGTCAGAAATAGGGCCACTATTTTTTTTCTGTCTATGATAAAATTCACCATATTTTTAGGCATGCAGCGGCGCAATTCTCGATTCAAAATTTTAACCCTTGGTTAGCCCTCCGGGAATCCCAAATCCTTTGACGAGGCAAAAGCCGACGCCTGTTTCACCCTCCGTTCAGCCGACAGTGATAGTGCTTGCAGGTTCATCCGTTATTTTCTACCGTCCGTAGAGTCTTCCTTACTCCGTGTAGAGCCTTCGACGGCCTACTTACTCCAAATGTGGTATAGAACCCCCGGTGAGCCTATGTAACCTATTGAAATCTAGATAACCCAGCTTAAGCTACAAACATAGAAAAAAAAACGTGCCCTGATGAAAACTCACAAAGAGTTCAAAAGTTTCTTACTCATTATTGTACTTTCTTCACATGTAATTGTGCTGTGATTGTACTGACAAAGTTATATCTTTCTTGAGGCTTCGAGCAAATAATTTTTTTATTTCTATTTTTTCTTTATTTTCTTCCCTACTTTCTTAAACGATTCATATTTCGGACTAAAATAGATCAGGTTCACATGCAAGAAGATATAGATATATCTGAATCTAGTTTGATTTTGTCTTTAATTTTAAAAAAGCAACATTAACAATTTCTAAGAAAATAGGAAACAATTTTTTGACTTCGTTGGTATTTCACATTAGGGATGTGCACGAGCTCGCTCGAGCCCGCTCGAGGCATGCCCGTGGAGCTCGGCATTTCATCGAGCTTTGCATCGAGCAGCGTCGCTACATCGAACTACCCGAGCCGCGCGTGTCGCCCGAGCTACTCGGAACCGCTCGAGCTGCTCGAGTCCAGTGCTGCGAGACAGCCAGGCTCGAAAAAACAATAACGTGAAATATTAAGAATATATAAATTTTCGTTTAATTTGTTGAAAAAATATAAATTGACGTTTAATTTGCTTAAAAAATATAAATTGATGTTTAATTTGTTAAAAAAATATAAACTGGCGTTTAATTTGTTTAAAAAATACAAATTGACGTTTAATTTGTTAAAAAAAATATAAATTGACGTTTAACTTGTTTAAAGAATATAAATGGACTTTAAATTTGATGAAAAAATATAAAATGATGTTTAATTAGTTTTAAAAAATGACTTTTTTGATAATTTGTTTAAACGTTTGATTTGATGTCGTTTGACATTTGATATGATTTTAAAAATTTCAAACGAACAACTATCCGGATTACTCAGTAACCCGAACTACACGGATGACCCGGTTACTCGAAGTATTCGGAGTGTCCGGTTACTTTTTAGTACTTTCTCAGTACTAACTACTAACTAACTTCTAACTTTTCACTAACTTTTCACTAACTTTTCACTAACTTTTAACTAACATTTGACTAACTTTTGACTACCTTCTAACTTTTAAAAGTCAGCAGTTAGTCAGAAGATAGAAATTAGTCAAAAGTTAGAAGTTAGTCAAAAGTCAGAAGTTAGTAAAACAAAGATGCAAAGTAGAACCTTGCACATTGCTTCCTCATTATTTTTCGCTTTTTACAAAGCTACCTCTATGAGGAATTGTATTAATCAATTTTGGCTTCCTCATAGAGGAAGCTTTGTAAAAAGCGAAAAATAATGAGGAAGCAATGTGCAAGGTTCTACTTTGCAACCTTGTTTTATTTTATTCTTATTTTCTGATGTTTTACGAAATGCAGAGCGAAACCAGTCAATTTTTTTAAAAACAAATTAACGTAAAATCCGAACCACTGTACCGATCATCACCAAATGTGGTACGTAGCAGGGCTGAATGTTATTTTTTCTGTGTAGAAAATTTCAGTCAATTATTTGAAATTTTACCTGAATTAGAGCAAAACGAAAATTTTTCGAAAAATTCAAAACCTCATAAAAACCGAAGCACTTTACCGATTTGGCCCAAATTCAATACCAAAGGTCGCATCACTTTGTTGAATTTTAATACGAAGTGTCAGCCCGATAGTTAAAAATTCGTTCGAGCTAGAGCATTTACGTACTTTTTTCAAAATTTAAAAATTCTTATAAAAATGAAATGTGTCAATCAATTTTCCCAAAATTTATAACAATTGAAGATTAGGTAGTACTGCACATGTTGTTTAAATTTGAGCTGATTCGGTCGAATAGTTTAAAAGTTATAGTCAAATGTATTTTTGGCCTTTCATCACACACACACACACACACACGCACACGCACACGCACACGCACACGCACACGCACACGCACACGCACACGCACACGCACACGCACACGCACACGAACACGCGCACGCGCACGCGCACGCGCATACGCACAGGCACAGACACAGACACGGACACGGACACGGACACGGACACGGACACAGACACAGACACAGACACAGACACAGACACAGACACAGACACAGACACAGACACAGACACAGACACAGACACAGACACAGACACAGACACACACACAGACACACACACACACAGACACGCACGCACGCACGCACGCACGCACGCACGCAAGCACGCACTCACGCACGCACACATACATACATCCGGACAATTTTTCTAAATCACTTTTCTCGATGTTTTAGACCATTCTGAGTAATCTGACATAAAATTCTCGAAAAAAAAAATTTCATGAAAACAAAGCTTCCTCTATGAGGAAACAAAAATAGTCAAATGTTAGAAGTTATTCAAAGTTAGAAGTTAGTTAAAAGTTAGTCAAAAGTTAGAAGTTAGTTAAAAGTTAGAAGTTAGTTAAAAGTTAGAAGTTTGAATAAATAAAACTTGAATTTCGATTTGTTGAACAAATAAAACTTGAATTTCGATTTGTTGAACAAATAAACGTGAATTTCGATTTGTTGAACAATTTAAACGCGAATTATGATGTTTTAAGCAATCAAAACGTGAATTTTAATTAAAACGTTCGAGGGAGCGACCCGAACGTCCCGAGCGGCTCGGACGACTGGAACGGCTCGAGAGACTCGAGTAGTCCGAACGGCTCGAGGGACTCGGGCAGTCCGAGCACCTCGAGCGGCTTGAGTAGTCAGATTGTATCGAACGGCTCGATCATCTTAAGATCTCGATGCTGGATCGAGCTGCCTCGAACAGGCTCGATCAGCGACGAGCCGAGTCGGACCTCGAGCTACTCGAACAGAGTCGAGCTCCTGCACATCCCTATCTCACATCGCCTCCAAATGTTATATGTCTTAAATAGAGATTGTTTCTTTTATCGAAAAAAAATGTATATTAAAATATTGTCATTAAATAAAAATATATTATATCTATGGTATTATAAAAAAATTAATAAACGCTTTTTCTTTCTGAATTTGTTTCTTATATTCATAATATAAATAATTATACTTCCATTGATGTTTGAGTAAACGGAGGGTGTAATAGTGTATGTAGAAGGAACTTTTGCAGGGTCAACGCAGGGTATGTGGGTTTCTGTGATAGGCTCAACGGAGGGTCTGGGAGATTCTGCAGTAGGCTCAACGGGGGAACCTCTGTGAGGTTCTATGAAGGTTTTTTTAGGGTCTGCTTCACTCTCCGTGACCCTCCGTTAAGTCGAGATGTATGCCCTCTGACATTTGGGGAGTCTGGTAGGCTGAAATCTTAACTATAACGGGAGCGCAAATTATGCCGGTAACATTCGAAATCTAAACAATCGCGTCCCTTAGTGGTTCACGCGAAAACGGGCCTATACCATACATTTACTTAACATTAGGATGCTTCATCCTATGTCAAAAACTAACAAATCTCCACCCGTTCTCCAGCGCAATGCACTCTCGCTATCGGGCGCCGGATTTGCACCAGTCAACAACTAGTTGCAAGACTCTTGTCGGCAATTCTCATCTGTCGGGCTGCTTGTTTCGTTGAGCTCTCATATGCTGACTCGAATATGCTGAACTTTTCATAAAAAAATAACCGACTCAAAAGAAACGAAAAATAACAGAACGAAAAATAATCGGTAATTGAGGTCGATCGGTAATCGGTTATTCTTACCGAAAATAATTATTCGAGGAGGGACAGCGACGACACAACGATAATATCGCCACCAAAATCCTTGTGAACGCGATTAAAAAAAAATCACGTCACAGTATTTATCGAAAATTAAAATTTTTAATATATCATTGTTAGTATATGAGGCATTCCATCCCGATTCGACCTGGGTCTGACCCTCGACCTCCCCGATTTGGCACGTAATTTTTTGTAGGATTGGTTAGACCCTCAAATGCATCAGATATTATATTTTTATTTTTTCTATGCAAATATTTTTTTAATATTTTTTTTAAGTGACATATCGAAGGCCCTAATTTAAAAATCTGAAAACATCCTGAAATACTATGTTGAATATCAAAATTTTCTAGCTTATAGTCAAAGTAGGGAAAATTTTTCTTCTTATAGTTTTTAAGCTTTTTTTATTTAAAAAAGTTATGAAAATGAAAAAATAGAAGAAAAAAAATTAATCTACTGCAAGCGATTGGTCAAACGTTTATTTATGTGAACTCGGATTTTTTAGAATTGTTTCAGATTTTTAGGAATTTGTCAAATTTTTCTGAACTAAAACACATTCTAGCACCGCATGCCATAATTTAAAAATGTGAAAAAATTCTGAAAAATACTGTATCGAATCTCAAAATTTTTTAGTTTAGAGCCAAAGTGTGAAAGATTTTTTTTCAAACAGTTTTTAAACTTTTTTGATAAAAAAAATTATTAAAAAATAGAAAAAAATGAAACTACTATAACCGACTTGTCAAACATTTCTGTATATGAAACTGTATTTTTCAGAATTTTTTCAGATTTTTTAATTATGGCATGCTGGTGCTAGAATAGTCTTAGTTCACATAAATTTGACAAATTCCCAAAAATTTGAAAAAAAATCTAAAAAATCCGAGTTTACATAAACAAACATTTGACCAATCACTTGTAGTAGATTATTATTTTTTTTTCTATTTTTTCATTATTTTTTTAAATAAAAAAAGCTTAAAAACTATTGGCTATAAGCTAGAAAATTTTGATATTACACAAAGTATTTTTCAGAATTTTTTCAGATTTTTAAATTAGGGTTACGATATGTCACTTTAAAAAAATATTAACAAAAAAAATTTGCATAGGAAAAATAAAAAATAATATCTGGTGCATTTGAGGGTCTAACTAATCCTACAAAAAATAACGAGCCAAATCGGAGAGGTCGAGGTCCAGACCCAGGTCGAATCGGGATGGAATGCCTCATATGTTTCGATAGTCTATTTGTAATACAAAAAAAGTCTAATCATATTATGAGTTTGTACAATTGTATAATTGTGTCTAAAACTATATAAAAATGCCCCCGAGTAAAAAATTATTAATCCATACAAATAATGTACAATTAAAAGAGCAAGATAACCCGTTAAATTAAACGCAAAAACTATTTTCTTCTTCGAAGTTTACTTGGGTGGTTTTGACAGTGACCACCGAGTCAAAATAACTTTCCCGGAGTTAGCAAAAAGGTTGTTTTGACGGTGACTCTTTGGTTCCGTCGACGGAGAAACAACTTTCAGATTTATTTTTGTTTGGTTGTTTCGAAAGTCATTTTGACAATTTCCGAAAGTTTTTTTCGTGCAAAAAACAACGTCTACGCAGCGTTGTTTTTGTGGTTATTTTGACAGTTGTTTTTGCGATAAAATTAAAGTTATCGTGATTGCTAGGTATTACTTACAACTGTACACTGAAAAAAAATTTGTATGATTATTTTTCCCATCCAAATTTCGACCAATGGAATTGCACCATTCGACCTCACGTGGGGCTACACGGTATTATACTGATTATTTTTCCCATCCAAATTTCGACCAATGGAATTGCACCATTCGACGTCACGTGGGGCAAGCTGCACGGTATTATACTGATTATTTTTTCAACTCCAATTTCGACCAATCAGAGCGCGGTATTCAACATCACGTGGTACAGCTAGGGTAAAATTATATCGATAATTTTTCGAAAATTTCCCGGCTCGGTTGCTAAGCGATAAACAATAATTTTTTTGACACTTGTAACCTCTGCGAATCTTTAAAACGTCAAGGTACTATTAACGGTCGTCAATATGAGTGAGTCAAAAAAGCGATTTGGTGATGAATCGCTTCAGAACATCGCTAAAAAAATAAAACAAAATGTCCCGGCAAATACAGAAAAGAGTAAAAAATCGATTTGGGCGCAATTCACTGCATTTTGTGCAGAGAGAAAATATGTGTTGGATGCAACATAGGTTTTTGTTCTGATTATGAAATTTCCTTGTCAGAATGATAATTTTTGTCTCATGGTGCAATTCCATTTGTCGCAATTTGAATAGAAAAAATAATCCCCCGAATACCACTCGAGCTTCGAAATTAATCTGATATTTCCCTCCAGGTTCCCTGCAAACAAATAAACTCGTCAAGTTTTCCAGAAAAATCACTCGCGCTACGCGCTCGTGATTTTTTAACCTGGAAAACTTGACTCGTTCATTTGTTTGCAACGAACCTGTCAGGAAATATCCGATAATTTCAAAGCTCTTGTGGTATTACAAGTGATAATTTTTTGATAATTTTGCGTGTTGGTTATATATATAAAACAAAAAATCATTTAGCCGCGTCAACCATCTGTCAAACTGACAGATTGAATTTTATTGTGGCAGTCAAAAGATTTTTATTTGATATGTGTAGGTTTGGAGTTGAATCCTTGCAAACTATTGATGAAAAAGTAAAGGAAAATGTCCCTGTTAATACAATTAAATCGAAAACCTCAGTCTGGAATCAATATACAAATGTCTATAACAATTGTGTATTTAACTGCAATACTTTAAACATGAATCAAAAGGTTGTTGTTCTGATTATGAAATTTCCTTGTCAGAACGATAATTTTTGTCTCATGGTGCAATTCCATTTGTCGCAATTTGAATAGAAAAAATAATCCCCCGAATACCACTCGAGCTTCGAAATTAATCTGATATTTCCCTCCAGGTTCCCTGCAAACAAATAAACTCGTCAAGTTTTCCAGAAAAATCACTCGCGCTACGCGCTCGTGATTTTTTAACCTGGAAAACTTGACTCGTTCATTTGTTTGCAACGAACCTGTCAGGAAATATCCAATAATTTCAAAGCTCTTGTGATATTACAAGTGAAAATTACTATACCGGTATTGGAAGCTCGGATACATATACCGCATATTAATTTTCATATACATAAATCTGTAATATTTAAAGAATCGGTATACGATAATTAAATAAAAACCTTTGATATTAATGGAAAAATGTGTTCGAGGTTTACAGCAATTTCACCAATTATTGTTAGTAACGTAGATTAAAATTCACAAACGGGTGAATAGTTTTTTTCACGTACTGTATACTAATTTCAATATGCATTCTACTGTAAAATTTAGTATGGTAGTCGACTAAAAAGGGATGTACACCTCTAACAATAATGAACCAGAGTGCTTTTTTTATGCATCACTCTTTTCTATTATTGTAACCAAACTATATTAACAGTCATATACGTGTGAGTAGTTTTCCTCATAAACGGTATACTATTTTCAACATGCATTTTTCTTTAAATGTAGTATGTTGGTGTAGCAAAGAAATTTAATTAAAAAATATTTATTTGTACGTGTTCAATCGAGTTTTTCTCCACTTTTAATTACATATTACATCTTTGTCTACATGTTGGTACATATTAATCGTTGAAAAACATATTTAATTTTTTTTACATTGTTCGGGAATCGAGCCTGGGACCCTCCGGTTGGTGTTGTTGCGCTGCGTCTTAGCTCACTCGGCCATTCAGATCATATGATTGAACAATTTTTTTTTGTCTATTTGATTATCGGTAATATGAAATATAAAATGAAATTAGTGTAATATAGTCAGGTATTTTCAGATTTATGTGATTGCGCCTGATATGGTAATAATAAAAGCATGTTCAGTTATTTTTCACGGCAATCGGTTATATCGAATAGGGTACATTGTTACTATCTATAAATATATTGAACGAAGTTGCTTGTTTCATTGTTTGTACGAATTAGTTCATTAGTATTTGGTTGAATGGCCGTCTGACTGACCTCAGGGTCAGTACTCGGATAGGTGACCGCCTGGCTGACTCTAACTGTCAGTACTAAGTACGTTAACCGCCTAGTTTACACTGACGGTCCATACTGGAAATCGTTAAGCGTGGTTATTAATTTCCAATAACGGTATATGAATACCCAAACAAGTCTTTGTATAATCACATTGGATGTTAGTTTTAATACTTGTGCCAACATACTTTAAAAGATTCTGACACTTTACCAGTTTGATTTAGTTATTGAAATTTAAAGAACAGGTCACTCTTCCTATTCATATAAAAAGGTACAATATTTTTATATTCAAGTACAGAATTTTACAAAAGTCTGCACTGATCTTAAAACACCGGTCTATAAATAGTTGCCTTGGCATACGCGTATTTAAAAATTAATATCTTTCTTAGAATTACAAAGTATTAGCACCGAAAATTCCAACGCGTATTTCTTAATTTCTAATGACCGTTTATTAATGTTCAAATAGGTCTTCAGACCTATTTGAACTCATCGCATGGTAATTTTAAAGGATACTTGTGGATGAGATTTCAAGGTTTTTAATCTTGTAATTTTGAAATCGTGTTTTAGAAATTTAAACTATCATCCCGTTAAGAAAAATATTAGGGTTGTCCTAAGATTTCTTAGGGCCCTATCGGGTTTTAATGTGCGCACCATAAAAGGTAGTTCCATATCACTCCCAATTAGGGGCCTACTAAGGAAACTGTAGGGTTTCATGCTGATATTTAATGGGGCTATATTAGGGCAATTAATTAAGGGCCCAGTCAGGCGTAATCTAGGCACCAAGTAAACAAATCAATAATAATTTTGCCACCTAAGGGTCTCATAAGGCAATTCTAGGTTTTCATGGCGAAGTTCAATAAGGGCTTGATAGGGTAATTACTTAAGGGCCCAGTCAGGCTTCATCATGATACCAAGTAAACTAATTAATCATAATTTTGTCAAATAAGGATCTCATAAGGCCATGGTGAAGTTTAATAAGGCCTTGATAAGTTAATTAATTATAGGCCCAGTCAGGCTTAATCATGGCATAAAGTAAACAAATTAATAATAAATTTGCCAGATGAGGATCTTATATGGCAATCCCAGGTTTCCATGGCAAAATTGGGGGCGCTGTCATAAGGTCTGCCGGCCATAAGCTCGAATGACATAACGTCGAATTGTCACAAGCTCGAATGGTTATAATCTCGAAATGACATAAGCTCGAACGGTTACAATCTCGAATGGTCATAAGCTCGAACGGTTATAATGTCGAAAGGTCATAAGCTCGAACGGTTATAATGTCGAAAGGTCATAAGCTCGAATGGTTATAATCCCGAAAGGTCACAAGCTCAAATGGTTATAATCTCGAATGGTCATAAGCTCGAATGGTTATAATCTCGAAAGGTCACAAGGTCGAATGGTTATAAGCCCGAATGGTCATAAGCTCGAATGGTTATAATCTCGAAAGGTCATAAACTCGAATGGTTATAAACTCGAAAGGTCATAAGCTCGAACAGTTATAAACTCGAATAGCCATAAGGTCGAATGAATATAACATCAGAGATTTCAAACTTTAATAGTTATAAAATATACAAAATCAACAATAGTGTTGTAACGCAACCAATTGATAAAGAATTGTGCATTTAGATGAGTTTCGTAAAATTATTTATTTAATCTTGTAATTGCTAACATTACAATTCAATAAGAAATAACGAAGCACTGATTGCGGGTATTCTTTTGACACTATTAATAATCATTCGAATTCTATGATTACGAATTCTTCTCCAATTACTTCTTGGGCATCCTGCATTTCTTGTACTACTCGGTGCTCTAAACAGATTTCAATTCAAAGTGCGTTAACTTTGAGAATCATTTATTGACAAAAAAAAATAGAAATTGAATTTAAATATTTTCGGGTCTTAATGGTTATGGATTATTACGCCTATTAAATATCAGAATTCGGTAGAAGAGGATATTTTTTTCAAAATTATCCATAATTATTGCAAAAATGTGAGAATGTCAAGTTTCACTTAATAATTTATAACAGCTATTTTTATCAGCAAGTATTTTAAATATACTTTGAGTAAGGTTAAGTGAATTGGCAAGGAAATAAGGCGTGAAAAGTAAGGAAGGTCACCTTGGACCAAATGGCGAGGATGATCAGCTCGTGACAGGGCAAGATCAGGAGGAGGATTTTGAGGATCGTCTGCGTTTTCGAACCAGTCGTCGTAGTCCGTTGGGGGAACGTATTCTTCAGGATTAGTAAAATCGAGGTCACGTCGGAACTTTCCGACAAAGCTGGTTGCGTTGACGAGAAATTCTCGAGCCGATATTTTTTGGTCATCCAACTTATCCCATGCTCGCTTGAGCGACCTCTCGTCGACAACGGATCTCATCTTTTGTATTCGCGTGATGGCACGACCTTTTTGCAGGGATAAAAGCCCGCTGTGCGTCGCTGCCATAATCTCGGCTAAATGCTCTATATTCAAATATGGGAAGAGTTCACGCTAATTAGCTTGACATGAAGAAAATATCGATGATATTTTTTGCCATGCTAGCAGGCAACAGGTCGGAATCACTCGGAGTGCGCAACGCTTCGTCTCCTGGTAACTTACTCGTCCATATCCAAATTTGCGGATGCGTTGCCATTTTATCAAGGAGCGTCTTGTGATAGGACTCGATAGCGTTGTTCGTGCATCTCAGACGTTGGAAAACGCAGAACCCTTCGGGAGTTGTTCGTTCTAACCACTGTTTTTGAAAGTATTTGAAGTACTCTCGGAACAGAGGCTCGACGTCCAAAGGCACACTTCTCTTTATAAATTCGAACATTTCGGGAATCACCTGGGCCGGCAACAGTGCCAGCGCCATAAACTGACGTAGGACGAGCTCGCCACCAGCGTTTCCCTTTATCGCACGAATTATTCCTTCACTTTGCGCTTTCCTGTACAACGCCTAAAAATGTTTTTTTTTTTTTTCAAATAAAATCATTGTAAAAGGAGTCGAATAGAATAAAATTAACGGCTGTTCAGATTTCGACAAAAGTTGGAAGGAACACACGCACATGTACGGCCGCCATCGTTTTAGCCATGTACCGTGCACGAGTAAGGTGCACGAGTAAGGTTCTAACAATCGATTTCATTATTGGATCCGGGAAAAGAGTATAAAAAGTAAATTATTGAATTCATCAAATTTAGTAGGAACAAAGCGGAATGCTTTAGAAATGTAACTCCATCGACGGAATAAGGAGGGTATTAATGCACCTGGCAGTAATGAAAAAAACACCCATGGATAGCGGTGTTTGGGAATGTGCGGGCCAATACATTTCGAAGGGCTGGTTCGAAATCAGTTATCGCGTGGGCAGGCTGGAATAGCGGGAAAATTTCCTTGAGTTTATTAAAAACTGCATCATACCCTAGCGGATCCGAGCAACCGTCATTTTGTGGTTGCTTTACGGTCACATACAAGTAACCGTCATTATGAGGTTCATTTCCAGTTGTTTTACCGTAAAACAACTGTAATGTAACCGACAAAGCGACCGTTATTTTCGAACAAAAAAGAACCCGATTGCAACTGCAAAGCGACCAATGTTTTAACCAAAAACAAACTTTAAAGTAATGCAGAAGTAACCGACAGTTTGTTAAAAGTTGTTTTTCGGTTATTTGAAAGATCTTCATATAACCGAATAGTAACCCGAAACGGAACATTGAGTTCATTACGGGTCACTTTACGGTTCACTTTACGGTTACCCGCCGGTCACTAGTTTCCTTCTCGGTTATTCTGGAGTGATTTTTTGTTCCATAACGACCGGTCACTCTTCGGTTATTTTGCGGTTCTTCAGATCCGCTAGGGTATGCTTCAGTGGTTTTACCACCCATCAAAGCCCAAATAACAGGAAGTGCCTAGAATGGAATCAATTCATAGAAATTCTATTCGAGATATTATTAATTCAAGGGAGGCTTGGATTACTTGACGCTTACGTGAAGTACTGATTCCATTTAAAAAAACACACCGATTTATTCACTTATTGTATCTTTACTGATTCAATATTTGACGACATACACTACTACCCCTCTTCAACGATAGACTAATTCATTGTAAGCTGTCAAGGCTGACAGTTTCAGCGCTTTAAGCGAACCCACGCATCAAGTAACTCCTGCATTAAGAAGGTTTGTCAGGAAGAGAGGTAACTTGTCGAGAGGGGAAAGATACTACTTGACAGACGAACCTCGTTAAGCAACCGCAGCCTCCTTATTAATAATAACGGATATGCCATACATGGTTATATTTGACTGCCATAACTGTCAGCATTTGGTAAACGCCATCCAATAAAGGAGTGACCTTGTACGTGGCATCAACCAGTATTTCGAGCGCATCTTTTACTTGATCGACGAACTCTCGATCGAATAGCAATACGCAACTCTTCATATTTTTCGATTTTTTATCAAAGTACTCGACGTTTATTACGTCTAAAACGCCCCGATCATACGACACGTAGTCCTTCCATTCTTCGGCCGTCAAAATCATTCCATATTCTTTTAGTGTCTGAGGCATTGACGGCTGAAACTTGATCCTCCATCGACGCATACTGCGTTCTACCTGAGGGTAAGGCATTTCGACCGCTGCGTCAGGGTGGCTATAGAGGAAAAGGGGATATATATCTCTCTATATTATAAAAAGATCTCGCCGCCGCCGCCGCCGCCGCCGTGTCAAGAATCGAGGGACTTAGAATAATTCGGGCTCAGGGCTTGGCGGAAGGGGGGATGGGGGAGGGGAGGAGAGGGGGAGGGGGAGGCGAATCCTTCGGGGGGGGGGGCACCCTTCGGGGGGCACCCTTCGGAGGTGGCACCCTTGGTAGAGGGCGATTGCGAGCGCGCGCAGCGCGCGAGCCACAATAAAATCCTAGTATATATATATATACATCTAGCATCCTATCTGGATCTATATGGTTTTTGTCCATTTCTTTTGGTTTCTATCTGTACATCAATTCTATTATACTGTGCATCAATTAATACGACTTTTGTAACGAAGTTAGCAGAAATGTACATCAATTTTATGTTATACTCGTATAGTAAATTTATATACGCGTTTCTGTAGAAGAGCTTCCTGCACTGTACAGTATTTTTACCATAAATATTTTTAACAGTGTTTATTACTATTAAAGTAGTTTTTAGCTTATATTAAAGCAGATTTTCTAAATTTCTGCTGGATTCGCATACAACCAAAACTTCATGTTTCATCATACTTTTTATGTGACGAAATGGAAGTACTTACAGTGGTCGCACTTCACTGTATACATCTTTTGGCCGACCCATTGTCTGTTCGGTTTTATCAATGAGTGCTCTCTTAAGATCTCGTTTAATAACAGCTTCTTCATCGTTCGCGTGGTTATGGTCATGAGTCAAAGTAAAATCCCCTCGTGCACTCAGTATACCGCGAGCTCTACATCCCCGTTTCTTGAGAAGACACGCCAAGTACCTAAATTTTGGAGTATAAAATAATAGCTGTACCATCTTCAAATTCTTAACACACACACACACACCAGAGTTGGGCAAAATTGTAATGAAAAATTACAAGTTACAAAAAGTAATTTTTATTTATTGCAATCTATTACAATTACAGAACGTAACTTTAATTTTTTTTTATCCATTACAATCCATTAAATATTTCAAATACTACGAGGTTAATTGGATTATAACCCAATTAATTACTATAAGATTCTGATTCACGCACACGGACGAACTTTCTAACCCATTATTTTCGATGTTTTGGATCACTCTGATTGATCTAACATTAAAATCTCGAAAAAAAACGTAAAATAAAAGAAAGAATCTGTCTATGAGGAAGCAATTAAAGGCAGGCCGTTTTTTCCAATCAAATACGGTGGGAACCATCGTTAATTAATGTGTTGCGGATGCTAGGCTCATTTTATAGGAAAATATACTTACATGGTTCCGTCGTCTATCAGTTTTTCCCGAAAATATGTATAGCCACCATAAATATTCTCGTTAACGCTACGATATCTTCTTTTTCTAACTTCTTCTTGAATGTCAGTATCAGGCATTTCTTGTCAGAAACCTTTTCCGCAATTTTTAACGAATTTTCAAACCTACGAAAGCTACGAGGTAAAAGCTATGAAAAACGAAAAACAGTTGCCACATGCACGCAACAACCGCTGCAACTTTAGACCGTGCACCGATATCTGACCGGCGAATACAATTTGATGTATGCGACATTTTTTATATTGTATTGTTTTATGTTGTTTTTATATTGATAATAAAATATTCATTCGACCTTATGACCTTTCGAGTTTATAACCATTCGAGTTTATGACCTTTCGAGATTATAACCATTCGAGCTTATGACCATTCGGGCTTATAACCATTCGACCTTGTGACCTTTCGAGATTATAACCATTCGAGCTTATGACCACTCGAGATTATAACCATTCGAGCTTGTGACCTTTCGAGATTATAACCATTCGAGCTTATGACCTTTCGAGATTATAACCATTCGAGCTTATGACCTTTCGACATTATAACCGTTCGAGCTTATGACCATTCGAGATTATAACCGTTCGAGCTTATGTCATTTCGAGATTATAACCATTCGAGCTTGTGACAATTCGACGTTATGTCATTCGAGCTTATGGCCGGCAGACCTTATGACAGCGCCCCCGATATCTGGCCCGGATTTTCACCTCGTTTTTGGACGGGGAGATGCCTATTCCGAGTTGGCTGGTGGAGGGGCGCACTGTGCTGATCCCGAAGAAAGGGGATTTGTCCGATCCGAAAAACTATCGGCCGATCACCTGTCTCAACGTATGTTACAAAATATTCACGAAGATCTTGAATGAGCGAATACTTGAGACAGGGGATCCAGTATGGCGAGAGATTTACGAGCAAAGCGGCTGTAAGCGGGGCGTGGCAGGTTGCAAAGAAAATCTGTTGATAGATCGATCCGTCACACAGGACTCAGTCCAGTACAAACGCAACCTGTCCATGGCGTGGATCGATTACCGCAAGGCATTCGACACAACGTCGCATCAGCTCGTTGTGAGGCTCCTCGAGTGCCTTGCGGTACATCCCCGCATAGTGAGATGCATAGAACACCTACTACCGCTCTGGAGGACTCGCTTCACCATTTCCATCGGTGGGGCAATTCAGTCCACAGAGTTGGTTCAGTACAGGAGGGGGGTCTTTCAAGGAGACTCCTTAAGCCCACTCCTATTTTGCATCTCACTATTGCCGCTATCTCTCGCCCTGCGCCAAACTCGCGGGTACAGGTGTGGACCTGTCGGCAACCGGAGGCACAAGATCACCCACCTTTTTTATGTGGATGATCTGAAGCTCTACGCCTCCGGTGAGAGCGATCTCAACCTCGCACTCGCCGTAGTGGATACCTACTCGCGAGATATTGGCATGGCCTTCGGATTGGACAAATGCGCAGTGGTCCTATTTAGTACGCGGAAGATCTGGGCGTCTTGCGGAGGATGCGCAGCTCGTGGACGGGAGCGTCATTAAGAACCTTAACGCCGGAGAGTCTTATCAATACCTCGGAGTGTCGCAGAATCCATTACAGGACGCTGCGGCAGTCAAGGAGACTCTCCGCGTCAGGTATAGGCAGCGGCTTAGGCAAATTTGGAGTTCCGAATTGTCTGGGCGGAACAAGATCGCTGCTACCAACATGCTTGCCGTCCCAGTCCTTCTCTACTCTTTCGGGGTAGTGAAATGGAGGCGAGACGAGCTGCGTGAACTCGACGCCAGCACACGCAAGATGATGAACATCCATAGGAGTCTTCATCCTAGATCTTGCGAATACTCTCCTGTCCTTTGTGAATGATCATGAAAGGACGGGGGTTTGGAACCTCGGTTTGGAATTTCGTGTTGGTCGGGGCGGCAGAAGGTCGATTAATTCGATCATCGACCTGGAACCGTCCCGGCGTAGGAGCACCATCAGAGCCGCCGGGCATAATACCCTGCTCGAGCGGCACGTGGGCAAGGCCATGCACGGAGTGTTCTTTCGGCACATCGACAGCATGGACTTGTCTGCTCGGCTGACTTTTACATTCTTACAGTCAGCCGGTCTGATGTCTGAGACCGAGGGATTCATCATTGCCTGCCAGGATGGCGTAATTAACACGCTCGTCTACCAGAGCCAGGTGATGGGTATGCAGGTCCCTGACACACGGTGCAGGGCCTGCAAACGATCGCCAGAGACACTCATGCACATACTACCTGCATGTCCCAACTATGCGGTCTCTGGCTATATCCATCGCCATAATGCGGCCCTAAGAGTGTTGTACTACCACCTTCGACACTCTTACGGGGTAGACGAGACGCCACTGCTGTCCTACGCCCCTGGAGATATTGAGTCCGTCGTGGGAAATGAGAAGCGCCGTATTTACTGGAACTATTCATTTCCCACTGTCAGGCAAATAACAGCCAATAAACCTGACATTGTCGTCTTCGACCACGAGATACATGCGATCTTTGTCATCGAGTTCTTGGCTCCGGGCGAGTCTAACATCGCTATAAAAGAAGACGACAAGCGGACGAAATATCAGGATCTCCTTTTCGAGCTTCGCGGGCTATACCGAGGGTACACGGTCAAGCTGGTGGTACTCGTAATCGGCGTTCTCGGCGGAATGAAGCCGTCGTTTGTCACGAACATTAAGATCATCCCCGCCTGTCGGCAGAAAGCCGAATCACTTGCGGGTCGAATGCAGAAGGCGGTCATTCTGGGTTCGCTCCGTGTACTTAGGTCACACGATTCTGGACTGACCTGACTGCTTACCTCCGGGTTGGGGGAGCAGTCAGGCAGAATGATTTTTATTGACCCGCCCGTCCTGTAGGTGAGTCGGAGCCCTGCGGGGCCGGTCGGGCATTTTACGAAACATAATAATAATAATAAAACGATCGCCAGAGACACTCATGCACATACTATCTGCATGTCCCAGCTATGCGGTCTCTGGCTATATCCATCGCCATAATGCGGCCCTAAGAGTGTTGTACTACCACCTTCGACACTCTTACGGGGTAGACGAGACGCCACTGCTTCCCTACGCCCCTGGAGATATTGAGTCCGTCGTGGGAAATGAGAAGTGCCGTATTTACTGGAACTATTCATTTCCCACTGTCAGGCAAATAACAGCCAATAAACGTGACATTGTCGTCTTCGACCACGAGATACATGCGATCTTTGTCATCGAGTTCTCGGCTCCGGGCGAGTCTAACATCGCTACTAAAGAAGACGACAAGCGGACGAAATATCAGGATCTCCTTTTCGAGCTTCGCGGGCTATACCGAGGGTACACGGTCAAGCTGGTGGTCCTCATAATCGGCGTTCTCGGCGGAATGAAGCCGCCGTTTGTCACGAACATTAAGATCATCCCCGCCTGTCGGCAGAAAGCCGACACACTTGCGGGTCGAATGCAGAAGGCGGTCATTCTGGGTTCGCTCCGTCTACTTAGGTCACACGATTCTGGACTGACGGGACTGCTTACCTCCGGGTTGGAGGAGCAGTCAGGCAGAATGATTTTTATTAACCTGCCCGTCCTGTAGGTGAGTTGGAGCCCTACGGGGCCGGTCGGGCATTTTACGGTAAAAAAAGATACATAATAATAATTAAGCACTTTGGAATTTCTTCAACCCAGACATCCAGATATAGGTCCGGTTGCTTATAATACGGTTGCCCGAACATTGTGCCGGCATATGAGGAAAGTGAATCCACCACAGCCGGAAAATATGCGGGAATTCGGAAAGTATTTAGAAGAGGATATTTGGCAGCCACTTCTGAAGTATAATTTAGGGACAATGACAGCAAAAACTGTTATAGCGACGCAAGAATCTTCAACAGAATGTGTAGAGGCGACGTCAGAGGTATCGGTGGTCTTTGGCGACCGAAATTTTATTCGTACGGTACTAACGGGTATCGAAGATGGAGTTGAAGGCTTCATTGATTCGTCGTTTAGTATGTTGCCGAAAAAGTTGAAAGGTCGCCAGTTTATGACGTTGCAAGTCTGCCGGTACAACCATGTATGCATTTGAATTCATTTGTTTTTATCGCTAAACTGTAATTCTCAACTCATTAAATACGACCATATGCTCAACCATGCTGTAATCACAACATTTAATAGGCTATCCCAATCGCCTACGCTATCATGGAGACGAAAACCACTGCATCGTACGTTGCAGTCCTGAACTTCATCTTCTCTGAATTATGCCCCGAATTACGGCGTCCTATTGTGTTGCATGCGGATTTTGAGCTGGCTACAATAAACGTCATTAAGATAGTTGTACCTCAGGCAACCTTTGTCCTGTGTCTCTTCCATTTTTACCAGGTACTGATATGAAAAAAAGTTCGAGACTTTTTTTAGATAAATTTCCATGATTTGGCTTTCTTATAGAGAAAGCTTTGTTTTTTTAGAACAATTTGCCGCCATTTTCAGAGAATGTCCTCACTTGGATGCACACTACAATCTTATTTTTCCGTTTAAAGGCTGTCCAGAAAAATTCTAGGCGTAAAGGAGCGCTAAAGCGGAAGAAAAAAAAGAAAAACAATGCCATAAGAGAGAATAACAGAAGCGAAGAGCACCTGCAGGTTGAGGTTGGGAGGGTGGTCAAATTGTTAATGGCGCTCGCCTTTTTACCTGCAAAATTAATTGAGAGGACCCACAACACCATTGTCGGTCAAATTCAGGATCCGGTTCTCCTTAACCGGTTGAAGAAGTTCCTGACTTACTTCAGAAAGCAATGGCTCAAACGGAGGCCCCCAATTGAGTGGTCAGTTCATAAGGCGAAAAGGCGCCCAAACAATGCTGCTGAATCCTGGAATAGGACGTTAAATGCCGAATTCGGAAGACACCCGAGTCCATGGCGATTTACACGTAATTAAATATACACATTCTTCACAAAGAGATATAGACGGCGTAGACATTAACTTTGTTCCTCGAATCTTAACCACTAAACCGTCAACGTAAGAATGACTTGAGAATCGATACAAAATATGTCACAGTAATTATAGTTGAAGTTGTTGCTATTGACAATAATTGTCTATAAAATATGTCGAAGCACTGAGACTTTAGAGTACTATGGAAAGTTCTTACTTTTTAAACAAGGACACAAAGTATAACTTTACACATTATTCCCTTATTATTTTCCATTTTTTAAAAAGCCGTTATGAGGGCGCATGTTGAAATACGATAATGTAGTTTTCTGAACAATCAGTGTTGGAAGTAAATACCAATTTTGATACATTATTTTGACATTTTCTGATAGGCCATTTAATGAGAATTCAGAATCGATCATTTCTCGATTTTATCGCAATCAAGAAAAACCAGACCTGTCAACGAATTCGAGTAGACGACGTGGTAAAAGAGAAGGCACTAAGAAAAGCGGAGAAACAGCTCAAAAGAAAACGACTGACTGCGTTTGAATTCGTTGAATTGACATCCGTCTTGATCAATTTCAATGAAAGTATGTTCTTAATTTATTTAGGGTATGTATGTGTGTGTGTATGTGTGTATGGTCGTGCAAGCCATAACTTGAGGAAAGGTTTGAGCGACCAAGCTGAAATTCGGCACACATGTTCAGGGGTCGATGCCCTTTATCCTCTCCAATTTTTAGGATGAAATCCTAATGATGACATCTACGCAGTACTTTTGTTATTACATGATTTTCAATGTTTTGGAAAATATCTGTACGCGCTCTAGCATCCACAGTTTTTGAGATATCGGTCTAAAATTTGGTACAAAGTTGGACTATTATAGATTGCTGATTTCTGATTGCTGATAGCTTCCGTAATTTTTTAGGTATCGGGTTAAAATTTCATACAAAGTTGGACTATTATAAACCGATGATTGGTATTGTATTTGAGCCTAATCCATGCAGTTCTTTTGATTTTACACGATTTTAAAATTTTTCAAAAATGTCTGCGCTCTAGCTTCCACAATTTATCAAATTTTGTTTTCTTATACTAGCAGCGCAACTAATCACAAAACAAAGCTTCTTGAGGAAGCCAATAGTGATAAAGTCGTACTTTCCAACAGAGTTGGGAAGACCAAAAAATATTGAGAAAGCGTTGTTCAGATATAATTTGCAGCTTTTTTTTCTGTGGAATTGTCTGCATAGGTGAAACACCGGCAAACTCACAGCCTCGACCCGAAATGGATCCGGAGTATAACACAAAGTATAACTTTACACATTATTCCCTTATTATTTTCCATTTTTTAAAAAGCCGTTATGAGGGCGCATGTTGAAATACGATAATGTAGTTTTCTGAACAATCAGTGTTGGAAGTAAATACCAATTTTGATACATTATTTTGACATTTTCCGATAGGCCATTTAATGAGAATTCAGAATCGATCATTTCTCGATTTTATCGCAATCAAGAAAAACCAGACCTGTCAACGAATTCGAGTAGACGACGTGGTAAAAGAGAAGGCACTAAGAAAAGCGGAGAAACAGCTCAAAAGAAAACGACTGACTGCGTTTGAATTCGTTGAATTGACATCCGTCTTGATCAATTTCAATGAAAGTATGTTCTTAATTTATTTAGGGTATGTATGTGTGTGTGTATGTGTGTATGGTCGTGCAAGCCATAACTTGAGGAAAGGTTTGAGCGACCAAGCTGAAATTCGGCACACATGTTCAGGGGTCGATGCCCTTTATCCTCTCCAATTTTTAGGATGAAATCCTAATGATGACATCTACGCAGTACTTTTGTTATTACATGATTTTCAATGTTTTGGAAAATATCTGTACGCGCTCTAGCATCCACAGTTTTTGAGATATCGGTCTAAAATTTGGTACAAAGTTGGACTATTATAGATTGCTGATTGGTATTGAATTTGAGCCAAATCCATGCAGTTCTTTTGTTTTTATACGATTTGGAACATTTTCAAAAATGTTTGTATGCGCTCTAGCTTCCGTAATTTTTTAGGTATCGGGTTAAAATTTCATACAAAGTTGGACTATTATAAACCGATGATTGGTATTGTATTTGAGCCTAATCCATGCAGTTCTTTTGATTTTACACGATTTTAAAATTTTTCAAAAATGTCTGCGCTCTAGCTTCCACAATTTATCAAATTTTGTTTTCTTATACTAGCAGCGCAACTAATCACAAAACAAAGCTTCTTGAGGAAGCCAATAGTGATAAAGTCGTACTTTCCAACAGAGTTGGGAAGACCAAAAAATATTGAGAAAGCGTTGTTCAGATATAATTTGCAGCTTTTTTTTCTGTGGAATTGTCTGCATAGGTGAAACACCGGCAAACTCACAGCCTCGACCCGAAATGGATCCGGAGGTCAATCTTAATACCGAGCCCAATTCTGAACCCCAATCCAATTCTGATTCCGAGCTTCAAACTGAATCCCAGGCCAACTCAAACGATCAGTTTGAAAGTAGCCCACAAAGTGTTTGGCAGGTTCAGCAAGTACCTTCGTAGTCGAAGAAAGGGATAAAGTTACTGTTGCGGAAGTCATAAAAAATCATAAAAAAAACTATTAAAGAAATTATAAAAATTACATAAAAAAATAAAATGTATGCACCAAAGCAGTACCAATTAAAAAAACCTTAAAAATAAATTACCACTTACCTGCTTAGTTATATAAGAATATCTAACGACAAAACGTTAGATATTCTTATATAGTCTCGTTAGATTGCATACCTAACGCGATAGCTATCATGTTTTTGGTTAAAAAATCCTCTGTCTTCTATCGTTTTCTATTTAACTATCGAGGTGTGAAAATCAAGAGCATCGTCAGAATAGCTTACGATGCCTTGAAACGTTGTTTATTGGACACCCGTCGGTAAAACCACGGAGAGACGTCGACCATATGTATATGGATCCTGGATATTGAGACCATCATCAGGATAGCAGAAGACTATCCTGATGATGTATCCTTAAAACGTTGTTTACAATTAGTATTAAGGGGTCTGGACATTGAGAGCATCATCGGGATAGCTCGAAATGCGTAGAAAAGTTGTTGTTTGAAACCCGGTGAGTAGGGAAATAGTCTTAAGGGTCCTGGACAATCGAGAGCATCATCGGGATAGATCGAGATACCTTTAAACGTTGTTTATTTGACACCCGGTAAGTAAAACTACGGAGAGACGGCATCCGGATGTAGGGAAATCTCTTAAGGGTCCTGGACATTAAGAGCATCATCGGGATAGATCGAGATACCTTTAAACGTTGTTTATTTGACACCATGTAGGTAAAACTACGGAGAGACGTCGACCGGATGTAGGAAAATCGTCTCAAGGGTCCTAGACGTTGAGAGAATCATTAGGGTAGATCGAGATGCCTTGAAACGTTTTTTATTTGACATGCGGTAGGTAAAATTACGGAGAGACGTCGACCGTGTTGATTATTACTTATAGCATGCATTAACCGGTAAAATAACCGTGGGAGACATTGGCGTTGGGAGACATTGACATACACCCATATTTTTTTCTTCTATTTACTCTGAGTGTTCGTTGGAAAAATTGGAAGTTTGGAACAACTCACAAAAATGATTATATAATCTATAAAAATTTTCCTCGTATGCCTCATATGTACATAATTGAAATCGAAATTGATGAAATAAACATTGATTAGTTAAGCAATCCAAAAGATATAGACGAAAGTGGGGTACAATGTGTCACGGGGCACTTGGAATTTCTCGTAGATTTGACGGGCATAAATAATGTTTTTTTTTTTGGTGTTGGTCACTGAGCTAAATTGAGTTTCATCCAACATAAAAAGAATTATGAAATCTTGTAAATAATTATAAAAAAATAAAATTAATTTGGACCCTTCAAAACAACATTTTTCGGTTGTCAGTAAAAATGTCGCAATTATCGCTGCGTTGCTTAGGTACCATCTGTTGTTTACCTAAAGGTCTGTAGTAATCGATTATGAATAGTATTTTTTTATTACACTACTGTATAATAAACAGCCCCACTCTCCCCTACAGTACCGAAATCCCTTGATACTATCATATTAGACATATTTACGGATGCTATATATTTTTCATTTACAAATGTTATATATTTACAGATTTGATATCATATAAATAAAACAGACAAGATCTGTCATCTATCATATTATACATATCACTATCGCACACTATCATATTATACATTTTACAGATGCTATATATCTTGTTATTGACGAACGTTATATATATCTACATATTTACAAATGCTATATATTTACTTATTTACAATTTTTACATATATGTACATATTTACAAATTCTTATAACATGTATTAAAGAACCATATATTTATATACTAGGATTTTATCGTGGCTCGCGCGCTGCGCGCGCTCGCAATCGCCCCCACCCAAGGGTGCCTCCCCCAAAGGGTGACCCCCCAAAGGGTGTCTCCCCCGAAGGGTGACCCCCCAAAGGGTGTCTCCCCCGAAGGGTGACCCCCCAAAGGGTGCCTCCCCCGAAGGGTGACCCCCCAAAGGGTGCTCCCCCTCACAGGTGCCCGCAGCCTTGGGGGACCTATGTTTTTGGAAAAGGACTTAGAATAATACGGGCTCGGGGTTTGGCGGAAAGGGGTGGGGCTAGCCCCAAGCCTTTAGCCCCACCCCCTTCCGCCAAGCCCTGAGCCCGAATTATTCTAAGTCCCTCGATTCTTGACACGGCGGCGGCGGCGATGGCGGCGGCGGCGGCGAGATCTTTTTATAATATAGAGAGATATTTACAGAATTGATATATGAATAAAAAAGACCAAAGGTCCACTATGGAAGAAACGATTTATTGTTTAGTTTATTGGATTGAAGATAAATCGGTAACGGTGCTTGCGAAGGAAAAAATTACATTCTCTCCTGATAAGAAAAGCGGCGTATTAAATATTTTGTGGGACTCACAATATTTTGAAGCTCCGATTTTAAAAGAAAGCAGTGAGTTTTATTGAAGATGGTATACGAAAACTAATAAAGAACTTCCTAAAAATTTCATACGTTTTATTATACATGACGAAAAGTGGTTAACAAAACTTGAAAATTTCGAGGGATGGACGTATCCTGCAAGTAAAAGGAATACAAAAAGAAACGACAGCTAATATTGTTCAAAAAAGTTTGGAGAAAAGAAAACAATTGAAAAATGAATCTCAGAGAAAAAGTAAAGCTGCAGTGAAAAGAGACAATGAAATTATAAACGAATTACCAATTGCTACAAAGAAGCCGCGTGTTACAGAAGATAAGATATTTAAAAAATCTTTTATTATTAACGAGGATTCTTCATTTTCACTGAAGATCATTTTATCATCGCTCAAAAGGTCTGTCAATTCATTCAATTTTCTTTTTCTTGTTTTTGGTTCTGCAGCTTTTTCTACAGATAAAAATGATTTTGGATTCAAACTGAAATGATCACAAGGTGGATTTGAAATACATTTTGTGCATGATAAATAATTTAAAAATATTTTGTGTCGATCTTCGCGTGTCCAAATCAATTGATGCAACATCTTTGTGTTCGGAATTGTTTTGAGATTATCAGGAACCGTTTTCACGACTTTTTCAATTTCGTTGTTATCAATTAAAAACATTTTTACTTTCGAATTTTGTTGCTTCGAAACAACGCGAATCACATCTTCAGCAGAGATGATGTCAGTATCATACATAACTGCTTTATCACAAATGCCTTTGACAGTTCCACCTGTACCATCTGCACAACTTTTTCCGTGACCAACAGTTGAAAAATTCCAAGTCGCGTGACTCAATCCTAGTTCTTGGCATCGAGCATGAAAAAAATAAAAATTGGTCTTATTTTTGTACTGGGTACTGGGTCCGTCACTCTGAAAGTGTATAGTGTCTAAATTCGGAATCAAAACTTTTACAAGCTTCAAAATGGGAACCATGTGAGCCCAGATTGATGCAGCATCATGTCGCAGATTTTCGGAAACTGTGCAAAAAGATATACACTCAGTTTCTTCTTCCTCTTTTTTCTTATAAAAAATGGCTTCAGTGTGCAAAGAAATTTGTTTTTGAGAAGCTCCGAAATGCTTGAGGTGCTCTGATTTTACAAATATCTTTATAAATTTCAATATAATTTCAAAAAACCATTATAATTATATTTACAAAAAATGAATTAAAAAAATTAAAATACATACTTTTAACCGTATTTAATTATAGTTTTTATCAATATATTCAATAAAAACCAAGTTTATGTTACTTAATTTGAATTTTCAACATTGATTATGACAAGATTTCGGTTGTGATGGAATTTCGGTCGTGACATTTAATGGTTACATCAAAATCTTTAAAAATAGTCTAAATTTATCAAAGCACACTTACCCACTGATAAAGGAAACAAAAACGATTGTGCGCATATAAATTTTAAATGAATTTATTGGTAACTGTTCAAGTCCGCGAGGATTTAAATTGTGACATTGTAACCTCGGCAGGCTGACAGATAATGTGTCTTCGTCTATAAACAATATAAAGAAATTTTTTTTTGAAAATAAATCGATACGTTTTTTTTCTATTTGATTTGAATTTCATGTGCAATACAAAAAATTAGCTTTATATTAACAATTACTTACTTTATTTTTGAAAATTCCGTGATTTCGGTCGTGACACCTCAAATTGAGAGACAAACTTTAACTGATCGAATATGTCAAATTAAACAATGGATGTCATTAAAATATATTAAATCGAATTTTCGAATTAAAAATTCATTGTTTTCCATGTTTAAAGTTTTAATTAGTTAATGTATTAATTACAAAATAGTATAATAAAAGTAAGAAATCGCGAAAAGACAGCCAAAATATTGTTACAGGTATAGTATGTGAAGTCAAAATCAAGGATAATTAATATTTAGACATCATTAAAATCGTAAAAAAAGCTAGTAATGATAAACCGATTTGATATTTATTCATTTTTTTAGATGTTTTATTATTCATTTAATTGGCTAATCATACGAGAAGTCGTAAGACATATAGATTAAAGATTCCGGAGATTCGCCCATATGCGGAAGAGAAGCAAGCAAGAGACAGCGAAACAAACAGAAAGCGAGCATTGGAGGAAAAGAAAATGATACATGCAGCGGAGGAAGAGCCGAAGAAAAAATGTACGGTTGATGAATTGAATGATGCAAGAGAGGACGAGGCAAAGAAAAAACTCGAAGATAAGGAAGCAAAGCATGCAAGAAAGGAAGAAGCAAAGAAAAAGTGTGCATTAGCGTATGCGGAAAAGAAGCATGGAAAAGAAAGCGAAGAAAAAAGAAAGCGTGTATTAGAGACAGAGGAAACTATATATGCAGCAGAGGAAAAAGCAAAGAAAAGACATGCATTTGAGGATGAGGAAGCGGATAGTGCAAGAGAGGAATTGATGGAGAAAAAACGTGCAATCGAGAAACAGATAAAGATGCTTGCAGAAAAAGAAGAGCCAAAGAAAAAACGTATTCTCGAGGATGAGGAAGCAACGCATGCAAGAGAAGAAGAGGCAAAGAAAAAGTGTGCATTAGAGTATGCGGAAAAGAAGCATGCAAAAGAAAGCGAAGAAAAGAGAAAGCATACGCTAGAGAACGAGAAAAAGATGCAAAGGAAAAACGTGTATACAAGGATAAGGAAGCGAAACGTGCAAGAGAGGAAGAAGCAAAGAAAAAGTGTGCACTAGAGTATACGGAAAAGAAGCATGCAAAAGAAAGCGAAATAAAGAGAAAGCGTGTATTAGATAAAGAGAAAACTATGGATGCAGCTGGGGAAAAAGCAAAGAAAAAACGTGCATTTGAGGATGAGGAAGTGGATAGTGCAAGAGAGGAATTGGTGAAGAAAAAGCGTAGAATAGAGAAAGAGAAAAAGTTGCGCGAAGGGGAGGAAGAGGGGAAGCAAATGGTCGCAGCAATGAGGCGTGTAGGAGAGGAAGAAGAGACGAACGAACGTGCAATAGAGGCGGTGGATCAGGAGCCGGAAGATCCTGAGAAAGGTTTGGAGGTTCGTTCGGAAGATGGCACAATCGACGAAGAAGATTCTGTGTGGGCAACGCTTCCGCCCTGTTAGTACGCACATTGAAAATGCGAAAAATCGAATTGAAATTGTGATTAATTAACCAATTAATTTTCCAGTAACGACGGACGTTTTGAAATATTTCAAAGCTTTTTTTGCGGTTTTAGAGGCGCGGTACAAAAAGGAAGCAAAAGACAACGCCAATACATCTGATTCGGTACAGAAAAAAGGATGCAAAGTAGCACCTTGCACATTGCTTTCTCATTAATTTTCATCTTCGCGGTCAACTGTTTGATAATTACGGATTACTGTTTTTTCAACTTAATAGTAATTTTTTTCCATATTCAATAGACTCTCGAGACTCCACGTCCGCCAAATCTCATTGATATGTCCAGTTTTAGAGGAAGTGCCAAAGAATGTACTGTGTAAAAATGAAAAAAATTGTTTCAAAATATTTATTTATTTTTATATAATGATTTTTTATTTTTATGTAATAATACATTTTTAAAAAAGTATCGTTTTACGCCTAAAGAAGTTTTTTAATTCAATTAGACTGAATTACGTCGGAACTCCGGAATATTTGTGGAAAGGAGTCCCTCAAACACATTGTAAATGTTTGCAAAGAAGATCCTTGCAGCATGGTCCGTCGATTAATGAGAATACTTGTTGGCGACGCTGACCTTCAAACCATGTGTGCCAATGGACATGGAGAACGACCGGCAAGCCCGGCAGAAATTCGGCAAGCCGTTTCGAGTGAGAACTCTTCTTGCGCCCATAACTCGAGCTCTGCCGGAAACAAAATCTATAACGAATACTTTTCAAAGACTAGAGATATTTCACAAAAATACAAAGTATCTTCAGACACATCTATTCTGCGTCGAATGTCGATTTGTTTCTTTTAACATGTTTGTGGTTTCTGAATGGCATTCATTATTTTTGTTACTGACTAACCAATTGTTACGAGCAATTTTTATATAAAATGAGTCCTTTTTAAAAAATGACTGATCAAAAAATGTTAAAAAAACGGAGCTTTGACGGTTATTTTGAAAACCATTTAATAACATTTAAAATAATGGAAGATATTGTGAGGGGTTCGAGCCAAGCATTTACCAGGTTGGCCTGGAAGAACTCATATGTCATTTCGTTGATTCACAATACACGGAAAAAAAAGATTAGTTGCCATAACCAAGAAATGAGTTGACACAACCAATCGATTACTCTATTTATCTTACAACTCAAATGGTAATACCAACGATTCGAATGATAATACCGACGATTCGAATGGTAGTCCCAACTATTCGAGTGGTAGTCCCGATGATTGGATTAGTTAACCTAACTAATCTCACGAGAACTAATCGTGAATAGTTGAGGTTACTATTCGATATGGTTAAGGCAACTAATTTTTTAGACATTGTGTACAGCAAATCGAAAATGTAGTTGCCACAAGCAAACATTTCTTTCCGTGTAGGGTTCGTATCGAAAAATGTGGCTCGTGAATGCCAACAACTCACCCCTAAGGAGTTTACTCGAACTCTCAACCTGTTGTGCGGTTCACTCCGTGCACAGAGAAAAATGGGTCATCTAAACTTATGAACAAAAAACAGAAAGACAAAAATGCAGTGTCTGACCCAATACAGTCACCTCGTCGTTCTGCCTCTCCTAACTCGCCCCGCCGTTCTCCATCTCTTAAGAGGCATGCTCGTGCTCCATCTGTCACGTCTCATGATAATTCTTCGGCAGCGAGATCTCCTCACAGCTCTTCTCCAGACTCACCAACTGCCGGATCGTTCAGCCGGTCTGACATTCCGAGAGCAGAATCGAATGATTCTTCACAACCATCGATGTATGCTAACGGACCGTCTAAAAGAAACCCATGTTTTTACAGTCCCCTGATCCGTTCCGAATCGGAATAAGGTTTTTTTATATAATTGGACTGAGTTAAGCCATTCAGTTGAATGAGCTGCATATGTATTTGTTCTGAAAAATGTTCATTCTTACTCGTTTCATACAATTTCTTTGAAGGTGTGTAGTTTTTGTCATTAATAAAAACTCGATGTCAACACTTAATACTCTTACTATTAATACAGTTAATACAATCAATATTAACATGTAATACTCTTAATATTAATACTTAGTAACTTGAGTATTCGTCTATTTGAAGTTCCTCTCTATGTATTCGACCGAATGTTCCAGTGTGACCTCCACTATTCCAGTATGTAAATATTAATGTAATCGTAATAAGGTAAGTATAATAATTACGGCGAAAAATTTTACGGAACATTTGCGAGTACGAACTACGGTTGGTATTAAAATAAAAAATGCAGTATTAAGTATGAAGCACGTAATACTAATCTCATACTTAGTATTTGGAGATTTGCTTAATACACTTCATATTAATACTTAATACTCTTCACATTAATAGTCAATACTCTTAATATTAATACTTAATACTCGTCATATTAATACTCAATACTCTTGATATTAATACTTAATATTCTTTATATTAATACTCAATACTCTTGATATTAATACTTAATACTCTTCATATTAATATTTAATACGCACGCTTAATATTAAAGCGTCATACACATATCACTGTAGTATTCGTTTGTTTATGCCAATAATTGCACAATAATTATAAGAAACCCTCGGTTATAAAGTTTCAAGCCAGTATTATTCTGATACTCAGTTCAATACTTTCTTCATACTTGAGAGACACGTGATAGTATAAATTTAGTCTTAATTCAGTCCAATAGATCATACTTCAGATACTTTTACTTTTCATACTATTTTTAATACTGTTTTAATACTTTTTTTTTGCGCGGGAGTTCACAATTTAACAGCGAAATGTATAAAAATGATATGCGATAAATATTACAACATGAATAGTAACTGTACACGCAGAGAAATCGTAATAGCACAGTCAACTATAAAGTGACAACTATTCATTTTTATTCCATGCAACTATTTTTATAGTTACGATAACTACGAAAATAGTTATGGTAACTATTTGCTAGTTATAGTAACTATTTGCTAGTTGTGTCAACTGTAAAATAATTGTTGTACCAACCATAAATGAATAGTTGTCACTTTATAGTTACTAATACCATAATTTTCTCTCAGTGTACATATTCGAAAAATAAGAGATGCGATGGCGCGAGCCATTGTAATATAGCTCTGTTGACATTGCTGTCCTTCTCCCTTTGTTCGGATGTCGTGCGATCTAAAGCAAGCGGAGCGGGCCGACTTTTCTTTAACCCTCACTAATGTCAACAGTCTTTGCGAACAGCTCGGATCATTTCGTAAAATTGGAGTGCAAATTTTCGAGTACAATTATATGAATTAAAATGTGTTTAAATATAATAGAATATGCATTATTAAGGATACAATACCTTTGCAAATAAATATTTGTAAATATGATTTGCAAAATATAACTTTATATATCCTTTCATATTCTATTATATTTAAATACATTTTAATACATATGAATGTACTCGAAAACAGGCACTACATATTTACGAAATGGACAATGATCCGAGCTGCTCGCAAAGATTGTTCACATGAGTGAGGCTGAAAAAAAGTCGGCCGCACGACATCCGAACAAAGGGAGAACGGCAATGTCAACAGAGCTATATTACAGTAGCTCGAGCCCTCGCATCTATTATTCTTCGAATATGTACAGTTACAATTCATCTTGAAATGTAATATTTATCTCATATAATTTTTGCACATTTCGTTGTCAAATTATAAACTGCTTATTACAGTGGTATTACAGTGGCTGGCGCGCTCGCACCTATCTTTTTTTCGAATATTCACTGTTGTGGGGCTGCTGTGGAGTAGATTTTTTTACCGACAATGGTCGGTAAAATATATTATTTCGTAGTTTACACTCTCTGTAAAATTCGAAGAATAATGCGTAGCATTTGAACGACGTATAATGTACTAAGGTAGAGGTACCGGTTTCAGTCACTGTACCAGTTATGGCCATTTTCGCTATATTTTTTTTTAATTGTTGTTTTTTTGTATTTTTATGTTGATACTTCGAAAGTATCCATATAAGTTAACAAGATTATCCATACAATTTTATTTCAGTTTAATAATACAAATCATTCTGTCCTTTCGAACTCGGTGGCCACAACGGGGCCAAAGATGGCCGAAACCGGTACCTTTACCTTACGGAATAACAATTTACCGACGTTTTACGACTCGTGGTTCCTCCAACAATTATCGTCATCGACAGCGTTCACGATATTTACGACTACTCGCGTCATCCCTACAGATACGGAACTAACGGCAGAGTTTGCGATACTGATCGCCACGCACTTGAATTACGTAAGTAAAATGTCAATGTCATCTCTTTTTTTTCGTGGCATTTCTTCACTCTGAGGTCAGGCGGTTACGCGAATATACGGTGTTATTTTTTTATTAATAAAGTGTATACATGCAATTCGAATTTCTCAAACTTAATTCTACAACTTAACTCTAGGCATTTCCGTGCGCGATTTCGTGGCTACGCAGTCGATCATCAAGGGCGTTTAACGCTATCCTCGAGTCGGTCGCACCGTTTATTAACCCGGAGCGAATAAACGCTGAATTCGACTCAAGATTAGATAGAGAGTTGTCTAACAACTTTCCAACCTCCCAAATTCGTGGAAGTTTCTACGATTACTGCAGTGTAAGTACGAAAAAAGTGCATCGTGTCGCATTTTTTCGCTTTATTGTATCGCATCTTAATTTCTTTCTTTTTTAATCTATAGGCTTTACTGCAAGAAGCAAACAAATTACAGCTGAATATCGATGAGTAGATATAGGCAAAGATCGCGAGACAGGGGGGCGTGGCATAGTGGCGCCAGGCGCCAGAGGGGGCGTGGCCTAATGGGGGCCATAGGGGGCGTGGTGGGGGTATCCCCCCTCCCTTGAGTGTCCTCCCTCCCAGACAAGCCCTCTAATTGTCCCTCCCTCTTTCCACCCTTCCATCCCTTGAGTGCCCTCCCTCCCACACAAGCCCTCTAATTGTCCCTCCCTCTTCCCACCCCTTAACACTCCCTCTGAGAGAACGACTGTTATTCGTCTCTATACTTGTCCACCACCCCCTCCCTGTACGCATGTGACGTTAACTCACCCCTCTTCTCCTACCTCTTGTTTTCGTCCATGCTGTGGACCAAGATCGCGAAAGCACCACGTAGCTCGGGCATTCTGCTGGGGCCCGAAAATTGATAGTGGCGCCACAGGTGAGCTCCGCCGGAAGTCCCGAGCGGTGGCCCAAGATCGCGAGAGACGACGTGCTTTCGGCGCTCCGCCGTGGGTCTGACTGAGAGTCGGTGGTGGCGCCGCTGGTGGTCCAAGATCTCCAGCGACGGTGTCCTCTCGGCGCCCGCCGTGGGTCCGGCTGAGAGTCGATGGTGGCTCCGCCGGTGAGTGTCGCCGAAAGCCCCAAGCGGTGGCCCAAGATCGCGAGAGCCGGTGCGCGCTCAGCGCTTTCTTACGTGTCCGATTGCGAGACGATGGTGGCGCCACCGGTGTGCGTTTTTGGAAGTCCGGCTGGTGGTCAAGGATCGCGAGAGACCCGTGTGCTCTGTGGTATCCGACTGACCGTCTACAGTGGCGACGCGCGTGAGAGTGATATCAAGTAGCGCACGCGGCCCAAGACCGCGAGAATCCCCTCCAATCGCGACCCCCTCCCACAGCGCTCCCACCTTCACCCACCAGCGCGAGATGATCGGCGCGTCCGTATACTTGTTCTGCTTGCGCTTTTAATTCATGCTTATTCTTTGAATAAATGAAGACTTACATATTTATAAATTAGTTTATTTAAATATTGTTTATATGATACATTATTTTTATAATAATGTTCAGACACACACACAGAACAACCAAACTACTAAAACTAGAAATATGATTCTTAAGAAAATCCGATTATAAAGAGTACATGTTATCCACATTACAGGGTCCTTCTTCATTTGGCTGTAGCCGATTCCTTTATTGTTCCTTGGAGCAATCGATTATGAGTATTCCGTCGATGGTATCCATCGTCGTAGGTGTTAGAGAGAGAGACCCTGAGAAGATGGCGTCAGGAGTGTTTCTTTATGACTAACCTATCTCATCGGTGATCGTCTGGTTAAATGTAGATGACTCATATGTCTTGGAAAATGAGGGGTAGAGGTTTCGAATGATAACAGTCACACAAGAAATGCGTTTTCAGTTTTATTACTGTCTAGCTCAACGCTGATCGTCTGTTTTTATGTAGATGATTCATGTGTCTTGGAAAATAAGGGTAAAAGGTTTCGAATGATAACAGTGACACAAGAAATACGTTTTCAGTTTTATTACTGTCTAGCTCAACGCTGGTCGTCTGTTTTTATGTAGATGATTCATGTGTCTTGGAAAATAAGGGTAAAAGGTTTCGAATGATAACAGTGACACAAGAAATACGTTTTCAGTTATATTTTGTGTTTGTATTAAAATCTAAAAAAATACTGGTTTTATGTAGTCTTGGAAAATGAGGGAAAAGGTTTCGAATGATAAAAGTGACACAAGAAATATGTTGTCAGTTTTATTTTGTGTTTGTATTAAAATCTAAAAACACGACTTACAACTTTTTTATTTTGTAAATATTTCTTTCAAACATAAGCTTTGGTTTTTATTCGAATATAAAAAATTTCACCGAAAACTTTTTCATGTTTCGTTTGCATTAAAATTCTACATATATGACATCTCAAAACTTTTTATTTTGTCAAAATTTCATGCAAACATAAAGTTTGGTTCTCATTCAAATATGGCGAAAAGATCCCTGGAAACCTTCTCATGTTTTGTTTGTATTAAAATCTCAAAATTTGTGAATATTTCTTTCAAACATAAGTTTTGGTTTTCATTCAAATATAAAAAATTCCACCGAAAACCTTTTCATGTTTCGTTTGTATTAAAAATCTCGAAATATGCCGTCTGAAAACTTTTTGATTTTGTCAGCATTTCTTTCAACCATAAATTTTCGTTTTCATTCAAATATGAATAAAAGACTCCTGCAAACCGTTTCATGTTTTGTTTGTATTCAAATCTGAAAATATGCCGTCTGAAATTTTTTTTATTTTGTCAACATTTTTTACAAACATAAATTTTTTGTTTTTTGATTTAAATATGAAAAAGGCCACCGGAATCCTTTTCATGTTTTGTTTGTATCAAAAATCAAAAAAAATATGACATCTGGAAACTTTTTGTTTTGTCAATATTTCTTTCAAACGTAAATTTTGGTTTTCATTCAAACATAAAAATTCCACCAAAACCTTTTCATGTTTTGTTTCTATTAAAAATCTAAAAAATATGACGTCTCAAAACTTTTTATTTTCTCAAAATTTCTTGCAAACATAAATTTTGGTTTTCATTCAAATATGAAAAAGTCCACCGGAATCCTTTTCATATTTCGTTTGTATTAAAAATCTAATAAATATGACATCTGAAAACTCTTTGTTTTGTCAATATTTCTTTCAAACATAAGTTTTGGTTTTCATTCAAACATAAAAAATTCCACCGAAAATCTTTTCATGTTTTGTTTGTATTAAAAATCTAAAAAAATATGACGTCTCAAAACTTTTTATTTTGTCAAATTTTCTTGTAAACATAGATTTTGGTTTCCTCAAATATGGAGAAAAGACCCACGGAAACCTTCTCATGTTTTGTTTGTATTAAAATCTCAAAATATGCCGTCCAAAAACGTTTATTTTGTCAACGTTTCGTTCAAACATAAATTTTTGTTTTCATTCAAATATGAAGAAAAGGATCCTGGAAACCGTTTCATGTTTTGTTTGCATTCAAATCTGAAAATATGTCGTCTGAAAACTTTTTTATTTTGTCAGCATTTTTACAAACATAAATTTTTGTTTTCATTAAAATATGAAAAGTCCACCGGAATCCTTTCGTTGTTTTGTTTGTATTAAAATCTAAAAATTGGTCGTCTTCAAAATTTTTATCTTGTAAACATTTCTTTCAAACATAAATTTTTGTTTTCATTCAAATATGAAAACTCCACCAGAATCCTTTTCATGTTTTGTTTGTATTCAAAATCTAAAAATTGGCCGTCTTCAAACTTTTTATTTCGTGAACATTTTTTTCAAACATAAATTTTGGTTTTCATTCAAATATGAAGAAAAGTTTTGCTTGTATTAAAATCTGAAAAGCCGCCTGAAAACTTTTTTATTTGGTGAACATTTCTTTCAAACATAAATTTTTGTTTTCATTCAAATATGAAACAGACCACCGTAAACCTTCTCATGTTTTGTTTGTGTTCAAAATCTCAAAATAGGTAGACTGAAAATTTTTTATTTTGTGGATATTTCTTTCAAACATAAACTTTGGTTTTATTTCAAGCATAAAATTTTTTGTTTTCATTCAAATATAAAAAGTTCACCGAAATCGTTTTCATATTTTGTTTGTATTAAAAATCTAAAAATACGACATCTGAAAACCTTTTTATTTTGTCAACATTTCTTTCAAACATAAATTTTTTGTTTTTATTCAAATATGAAAAAGACAACCGGAATCCTTTTCATATTTTGTTTGTATTCAAATTTAAAAATATGACATCTGAAAACTTTTATATTTTGTCAATATTTCTTTCAAACATAAATTTTGGTTTTTATTCGAAAATGAAAAAGACCACCGGAATCCTTTTCATGTTTTGTTTGTATTAAAAATCTAAAAATCGGTCGTCTTCAAATTTTTTATTTTGTCAACATTTCTATTAAACATAAATTTTGTTATCATTCAAATATGAAAAGCGGTTACATGTATTTTGTTTGCAGATTTTTAAACCAAGATGTAAAAGTCCGTACGCTAGAAAATTCGATACAAGTTTGGAAACGAACGTGACTCGAAGATTTTTTATAAAAGTGTTTTGTGCGTATCGCTAGACAAGATTGTTGAGAACATACATTTTCGTCCTCTGTTACACGGCTGTAATACTGATGAAAACGCTGAAGCGTAGGGTCGTCACTACACTTACACAGAGCAATACTTGCTTTGGGAATAATGGTGCGTCATTCCACTATGTCAAGATACGTCAAGATACGGGTGGTGCTTTTCTGTTTACAACGTTGGACACATTTTTTCATAAGGGTCGTTTACTAAGGTTGCGAAAAGGAGTGTAGTTAACTTATGTTCTAATGAATGAAAAGTCGACAATATCATACATCAACGAGAACAATTTAGGTGATAGTTCGGTAAGGGTTAAACGGTGCCCATAGGCTTTCCAGATTTCGTTCGTGGCTAATGTACACGGATACTTGATGTTCGTGAAAAAAAAGGAAAGATGAAAAGGTCATATAAAAAGGAGTGAAGCGACAAGTATACTGAAAAATTCATTACTAAAGTGTTCGAATCATCATCATTTCTACTATTTAGTCAATGTAGTAGGGTAGAAAACTATAAAGTCTCCTGAAGACACCGACCTTCTACAATTAGCCATCGACAAGTTCCACGAGACAGTTGTCGTTCTCATATTCTTTCCTTGGAAAACTCAACGTTATCAACTTCCAGGAATAACTTTGAGATTTGTTGTGGAATTTTATTCGCGGTTCATACTATATAAAATTATTCATTAAGTGTCAACAACAAAATTAACCGTTAAAAAATGGATCACGTACGGAATTATCCTATTCACGGTTTGGATGCATTTCTCAACATTAAGATAGTCACTGTAGAGACGCCCTGGCGAATCTATGCAACGAGGGATGATGAAGCAACGACTCGCGATGCGTTCCTTCGCGGTGTACAATGTTACGATCGTACACTGCTCCACAGTCTCCTCGAGGAAGAGATATTTCGCGGATCACTAGTGCTCGCGAATATCGATAACAAGCTTTATCGTGGTACAGTGCAGGATCAAACGAGCAATGCGGAAAAAATTCAAGTATGGCTGGGTGATTATGCCATCGAGGCAACATTACACCTTGAAGATTTATACGTAATGCCATCAATCATTCAACTTGTGCCATGGCAAGTTTTCGCTTGTGGAATACTCGACGTATATCCCATCGGAGGTACCGAATGGACTGTTGACACGTGCCATGGACTTCGTGAGTGTCTCGTCGGCTACTGTGACCTCATGCACGTGTGGTATCCGGATGTGTCTGCCGAGGCTATTTGGGTGGATATCCTATGGAATGATGGGAATGAACGTGTCTCGATCGTGGACGTGATGCTGGGTATAGGCCACGCACAGCTTGCAACAAGCTCGAGAGAATTCGACTGGGGAAATGGTGTCGGCTCCTTTATTGACCGTCGCCGAGCCAGGAAGCAGGCGGCCCACAGACATAGGATTGGTATAGGCTGTCAGGAAGGACAATCAGTGTATTCAACAAATGTTGTAGTCGATGAAGTTGAAGACAACGGCGGTTCGCCGTCACACGAAAACGATAGCGACATCGGCCGTCTCGATGATCTCGAAAATGCCCACGTCAAATCACGTATACAGGGGTGTACAAACCATGCGAGTGACGGATTTAATAGTTGTGGTGAAGCGGATGACAATAGCGACGTCGAGTGATATGTATAAGCTTAATATTCGTGATAAGGCATAAAAATGATTATTATATAGTATGCTTAAAACGTAATTAATTTTTAATCGGTATCGGTTCCGTATTTTTCCGGCACTTATTACTACTTATATTACTACTATATTACTTATGAGCTACTGCGAAAATGGTTTAATACACCACTTATTGAAAATCAAAATATGCGTTGTAAATTTCGTGAGTGGTATATACAAAAAACTTCCTACATATGTATATTAATTTAAGAAAGTTTTTAACAGCGTGCCCCCAAATCAATTGTATTATATAATATAAAAATAATACCATGTTTTCTGAATAAAATATCGTTGTATATGAGAAAATACTAAGAAAATAACTTAGTCGCAATATCAATGTGTATACAGTTAAGGGGAGGGAGTCAGGTCAAAATAATTAAATTTGTAAATTCAATATCATCCAAATTCTCTTGCATATAAAAATGATCAATGAACTATATTGTTGGTACTCGATGAAAGGATTTTTCACTGCCATCTGACTTGCGTATGCCTTTCCATATTATCTTAAGCAAAGGTCTTAGGTTTTCCACTCTGCGCGTGATTCAGACCAAACTGCTAGGCAGATTGGGCTAGTTGATGTCTCATTTTCTTCTTCATAAAAAGATACACCGGCTAAATGGAGCAAAATATTTTTTTTTTATTCTGAAAGCAAAATTAATAACTGATTTAGAAAATAGCATAAAATTTATTTAGTAATAATTATGTCACTTGAAAAATATTACCTTTTATTAACTTTTGCTCCATTTAGCCGGTGTATCTTTTCATGAAGAAGAAAATGAGACGTCAACCAGCCCAATCTGCCTAGCAGTTTGATCTGAATCACGCGCAGAATAGGTTTAAAACCAAGTTTCGGCAAATGGCATCTAAAGTTTACCACTCAAATAAAAATGTTTATGCTGTTTTCACCTTTGGGGCACCTTAGTACCTTTAATGAACAAAATAAAAATATTATTTGCAAGTCAGATTACAGAATATTATTAATAATGTTATTAATAAATGTTTTTTTTTTTACAAATAAATAAGTAAATGAATGCATAATTTGAAAAAAACCTGTAAATAATATGGGGATGATCACTTTTATTGACAACATCACTGAAAATTTATCCAATGTTGACACATTCACAAATGTGCTGCACAAACATTAAATCATCACTTCATAACAAATTTACATATCTGATCACTTCTGATGATTGATGATTCTGCTTTAAACACTATTGATTGAAAAAAAACCGTAAATGGCCAACGGAATCAAACTAATAACATAATATGAACGAAAAATAAAAACGTCAATTCGAGGTTATGCGTCTCGCAAGTAGCAGAAGTAACTTCACGAGGCAGTAACACGCTGCGCATGCGATACGTGCTAAGATATCACAGCGCATGTCCCATTATACGCGCGAATTCGAATATAATGTAAGTGTTACGTGTTGCGTTGAAGACATTACACTCTCATCGCGTCATTTGTATCGCGTTTCGCTAACTGATTTAAAAAATGGTAAACAAATAAAAATTTATTTACAAATACGTAATAAACTTTTTATTATATAGAAAAAAATCTTTAAAAAACAGGTATATTGCAGAAATCGGCCATTTTTTCGCATTTAGGTCTAAGATTTTGCAGGTTCAGAGGGTGTACTTAACTAAACGAAACTGCCGAAGAGAAAAAAAAAAAAATATTTGATTTTTTTTTTTTTTGAACACCCTTAATTATTTTGTGTGAACAAAAAATCGGCCATAATGTCTGCATATAACAAAAATAAATAAATAAAATAATTTAAAATTCAAATATAATATTCTGGTCATTTTTACGACTTTTGAGAAAATTAAATATGAATGGTACCGTAGAAACTTAGCCATTTTTGCGAATTCCGGCTTATAACTTTACTAATAGATAGATTACATGGAAATGAATGTTTTCACAGAAAAAAAAAATAATCGATTTTTTTAAATTTTTGACCTGACTCCCTCCCCTTAAAACTCAATAACCGCTCGATCTCCCCATCTAAATTCTCATCTGTAAAACTCATCCGTTATCAGGATGTTTTAGTATGCTAAATGCGTTATGCCAGTATCGGCCGATAGCACAGCATAAGAAAAATATAATAATATGACATAAGTAACTATCAGAGTGAATCTTTCAGTATAAAGTATTAAAGCAAAATTCTATAACTGTAAAATCAGCGTGTAATTGTACCACTCAGTGAAGATATTCGCAATAATGTCTCTCTATTCAATAATTATTAAAATAAATTATTGAATATAAACTGTTACACAAGCCATATTAGAAAACCCGGTTACAAATTTTGTTCAAGCAGCCATGGTTTCAGGATTTTTACATTTTTGGTAGCGCAATTCCTATGGCTCTATATCATTGCCAGATCTTATTAAACAGCAAAGATGGAAAACAAAATTAAAAAACATAGTCCTGTTCACATCCTTTTCACAACATCACTTACAAGCAGTGTTGTAATGAATCTAATGCTTATAGAAATAAAGATGATAATAAGAACAGTTCTATAATTACGATTTCAAAATAATAACATGTACCGATTAAAACACAAGGACTACATTTTTTAACAGCTGCAAAAAATGTTATTTTGGATAAAATTCCATGTCAATCTTTTAGAAAATGAAGAAACATAATTATTGCATTAAAAAGTAATGCATTAATTATCGCTTACATTTTCACTATTTCTATCCCTATTTAAGCGATAAAGAGTATTTTTCCAGCTAAACAAATGCTTACACTCTATTTTATAATCACCAAATATTATTATTATTATTATGGGGTCATAATAATAAAACAAAACGATACGGAAACTATATTTCATGAATTAACGTGGTTTACAACTCTGCTTACAAGATTGTAATACACGAGATGATCAATAAATTATCATAGCCGAAACTTTGCCGTCCATCATACCGATAGGATTTCATGTTTCATTTTGATTTATTAGTTGTTTAAATTGAGTCACTTGATATTAGTTTCACGCAAGGACATTATCGCATCGAATGTTAGTTCTCAAAATAAAAAGCTTAAGCGTGTGTACTTCACATATTACCATATGATGAACGCACCCTTTTATATTTTTATCGACAGAGCTGAACAAATGGTCGTTATGGACGACGCCATTTTACCCAAACGTAATCGTCAAGTACCTAAGATTTCAGTCTCGAATTCAAAAAGGTGTATCGACTGATGGTTATTTGAGTGATATATTCGGTTTGGAGCAATCAAGCACGACGAGTGGCTCATGTGTAAGAGTAATTTTCATCAGCACAACTCGCAGTGTTGCATCACTCAAGCGAAAAAAAGGTTTGATTTGTTATTTGTTTAAATTGAGTCACTTAATATTAGTTTTACGCAAGAACATTATTGCAACAATTGCTGATTTTCAACAGAAAAAGCTTAAGCCTATGTACCTGACATATCGCCATATGATGGTTAGGCCTTTTAATAAATAATCACCGAATCATGTTATATTTGACTACACGTATTACCGTAAACAGACAGCTAGGAATTCTTCTTTAGGTTCTTTGGGGTTCTACGCATATACAGACAGCTTTGGGTTTTTTAGGTTCTTCGAAATAATCACCGAATTACACTATATTTGACTGCATGTACAGCCGTAAACAGACAGCTAGACATTTTTCTTTAGGTTCTTTGGATCATACACGTAAATAGACAGCTAGGTTTTTTCTTTAGGTTCTTTGGGTCATACACGTAAATAAATAGCTATCTTTTTCTTTAGGTTCCTCGGATTCTACGCGTAGTGCCCGAGGAACCTAAAGAAAAAGATATAAATAGCTATCTTTTTCTTTAGGTTCCTCGGGCACTACGCGTAGAATCCGAGGAACCTAAAGAAAAAGATAGCTATTTATTTACGTGTATGACCCAAAGAACCTAAAGAAAAAACCTAGCTGTCTATTTACGTGTATGATCCAAAGAACCTAAAGAAAAATGTCTAGCTGTCTGTTTACGGCTGTACATGCAGTCAAATATAGTGTAATTCGGTGATTATTTCGAAGAACCTAAAAAACCCAAAGCTGTCTGTATATGCGTAGAACCCCAAAGAACCTAAAGAAGAATTCCTAGCTGTCTGTTTACGGTAATACGTGTAGTCAAATATAACATGATTCGGTGATTATTTATTAAAAGGCCTAACCATCATATGGCGATATGTCAGGTACATAGGCTTAAGCTTTTTCTGTTGAAAATCAGCAATTGTTGCAATAATGTTCTTGCGTAAAACTAATATTAAGTGACTCAATTTAAACAAATAACAAATCAAACCTTTTTTTCGCTTGAGTGATGCAACACTGCGAGTTGTGCTGATGAAAATTACTCTTACACATGAGCCACTCGTCGTGCGTGATTGCTCCAAACCGAATATATCACTCAAATAACCATCAGTCGATACACCTTTTTGAATTCGAGACTGAAATCTTAGGTACTTGACGATTACGTTTGGGTAAAATGGCGTCGTCCATAACGACCATTTGTTCAGCTCTGTCGATAAAAGGGTGCGTTCATCATATGGTAATATGTGAAGTACACACGCTTAAGCTTTTTATTTTGAGAACTAACATTCGATGCGATAATGTCCTTGCGTGAAACTAATATCAAGTGACTCAATTTAAACAACTAATAAATCAAAATGAAACATGAAATCCTATCGGTATGATGGACGGCAAAGTTTCGGCTATGATAATTTATTGATCATCTCGTGTATTACAATCTTGTAAGCAGAGTTGTAAACCACGTTAATTCATGAAATATAGTTTCCGTATCGTTTTGTTTTATTATTATGACCCCATAATAATAATAATAATATTTGGTGATTATAAAATAGAGTGTAAGCATTTGTTTAGCTGGAAAAATACTCTTTATCGCTTAAATAGGGATAGAAATAGTGAAAATGTAAGCGATAATTAATGCATTACTTTTTAATGCAATAATTATGTTTCTTCATTTTCTAAAAGATTGACATGGAATTTTATCCAAAATAACATTTTTTGCAGCTGTTAAAAAATGTAGTCCTTGTGTTTTAATCGGTACATGTTATTATTTTGAAATCGTAATTATAGAACTGTTCTTATTATCATCTTTATTTCTATAAGCATTAGATTCATTACAACACTGCTTGTAAGTGATGTTGTGAAAAGGATGTGAACAGGACTATGTTTTTTAATTTTGTTTTCCATCTTTGCTGTTTAATAAGATCTGGCAATGATATAGAGCCATAGGAATTGCGCTACCAAAAATGTAAAAATCCTGAAACCATGGCTGCTTGAACAAAATTTGTAACCGGGTTTTCTAATATGGCTTGTGTAACAGTTTATATTCAATAATTTATTTTAATAATTATTGAATAGAGAGACATTATTGCGAATATCTTCACTGAGTGGTACAATTACACGCTGATTTTACAGTTATAGAATTTTGCTTTAATACTTTATACTGAAAGATTCACTCTGATAGTTACTTATGTCATATTATTATATTTTTCTTATGCTGTGCTATCGGCCGATACTGGCATAACGCATTTAGCATACTAAAACATCCTGATAACGGATGAGTTTTACAGATGAGAATTTAGATGGGGAGATCGAGCGGTTATTGAGTTTTAACTGTATACACATTGATATTGCGACTAAGTTATTTTCTTAGTATTTTCTCATATACAACGATATTTTATTCAGAAAACATGGTATTATTTTTATATTATATAATACAATTGAATTGGGGGCACGCTGTTAAAAACTTTCTTAAATTAATATACATATGTAGGAAGTTTTTTGTATATACCACTCACGAAATTTACAACGCATATTTTGATTTTCAATAAGTGGTGTATTAAACCATTTTCGCAGTAGCTCATAAGTAATATAGTAGTAATATAAGTAGTAATAAGTGCCGGAAAAATACGGAACCGATACCGATTAAAAATTAATTACGTTTTAAGCATACTATATAATAATCATTTTTATGCCTTATCACGAATATTAAGCTTATACATATCACTCGACGTCGCTATTGTCATCCGCTTCACCACAACTATTAAATCCGTCACTCGCATGGTTTGTACACCCCTGTATACGTGATTTGACGTGGGCATTTTCGAGATCATCGAGACGGCCGATGTCGCTATCGTTTTCGTGTGACGGCGAACCGCCGTTGTCTTCAACTTCATCGACTACAACATTTGTTGAATACACTGATTGTCCTTCCTGACAGCCTATACCAATCCTATGTCTGTGGGCCGCCTGCTTCCTGGCTCGGCGACGGTCAATAAAGGAGCCGACACCATTTCCCCAGTCGAATTCTCTCGAGCTTGTTGCAAGCTGTGCGTGGCCTATACCCAGAATCACGTCCACGATCGAGACACGTTCATTCCCATCATTCCATAGGATATCCACCCAAATAGCCTCGGCAGACACATCCGGATACCACACGTGCATGAGGTCACAGTGGCCGACGAGACACTCACGAAGTCCATGGCACGTGTCAACAGTCCATTCGGTACCTCCGATGGGATATACGTCGAGTATTCCACAAGCGAAAACTTGCCATGGCACAAGTTGAATGATTGATGGCATTACGTATAAATCTTCAAGGTGTAATGTTGCCTCGATGGCATAATCACCCAGCCATACTTGAATTTTTTCCGCATTGCTCGTTTGATCCTGCACTGTACCACGTGTGACGTATTTTTCGTGAGCATAATCGGTAACAAATAAAATCAAATTTTATTCGGGAACTGCATCACGATACGGTCACCTTCGGCCGTCCACTCTCGTTCGCGCATCCGCAAACCTGGTGGGCGCCAGTTAATTTTTGTTTCACCGGTATTAACTAACCGGTATGCCCGAGGAATCGAGGTGATCAGGATCGATACCAATAAAATCGAAAGCCCGGAGCAAAAGCTAACGATCGAGAACCAAATCAAAGAAAACGGTAGCTTAGTTAATTTTTGGGGTCGCGTAAAATTAACAAACGCAACTGGATGCGCTAGCGAGAACGAACGGTTGCGGAAATGCACGGCCGCTCAGACTGCTAGGTTGTGGTAGAGAGGGTCGAGGTATGACCCAGTAAATAGCTTTCTTGGAACGAGATCTTTAATCGAAAATATTCGATTAAATTAATTAAAATGCGAGAACAACTCACCCAAAATTATTGCTGCTAATTCCGGGGAACGATAACAAAATCCCAGAGGAATCACGGGAACCGTGAGTGCACTGGCTGCACTACACGATGAGCGAGAACAATCAATTGATTTTATTAAATAAAATCACCCGAGAATAGTCACTCTGAGCGCACGCGAATACGCGATACACTATACGGAGCGCGAGAACTACGCGAAAGACGCGCGCGCGAACGACAGAAAAACCGTCAACACGGGAGCGCTTAATTAGACCCGAGGCACCTCGGCGGTGTCCCGAGCCAGACTGATTGTCTCCAGCAATCATCGAAATCTCGTCATAATAATTACGAATCCCTCCCAAAATCCCTTACTCGAGAACTACTGCCCTCTCCCTCGAATCACCTCGTAACTATATCGGGAACGCAAATCATGCCGGTAACATTTTCGAAATCTATACGATCGCCTCCCTTAATGCTTCGCGCGAGAACGGGCCTAATCAGCACACTTATGCACTACACTGCAACAGGATGGTCCATCCTTTGCAAAAAACCAACAAAACTCCTCCCGTTCTCTAGCGCAATACATAATCTCAATAGGGCGCCGGATTTACACCGGTCTACAACTAATCGCAAGACTCGTTCGGTGACTCTTGTCTGCCGGGCTGCTCGTTTCTTTGAGCTCTCATCCTCGCGACAGATTTGAGTGCACCGATCTACCGAAACTTTACAACCACAATAACAAAACCTAAGAATTATAATTCTCAGTTAAAGCGAGAACGTAAATTCGAGGGAAAGCAGCTTGAAAACGCCGAAAAATAGCAAGTAACGATAACACAAGCCCTTGTGATCGTGATTTCCAAAAAATCACGTCACACACGATAAAGCTTGTTATCGATATTCGCGAGCACTAGTGATCCGCGAAATATCTCTTCCTCGAGGAGACTGTGGAGCAGTGTACGATCGTAACATTGTACACCGCGAAGGAACGCATCGCGAGTCGCTGCTTCATCATCCCTCGTTGCATAGATTCGCCAGGGCGTCTCTACAGTGACTATCTTAATGTTGAGAAATGCATCCAAACCGTGAATAGGATAATTCCGTACGTGATCCATTTTTTAACGGTTAATTTTGTTGTTGACACTTAATGAATAATTTTATATAGTATGAACCGCGAATAAAATTCCACAACAAATCTCAAAGTTATTCCTGGAAGTTGATAACGTTGAGTTTTCCAAGGAAAGAATATGAGAACGACAACTGTCTCGTGGAACTTGTCGATGGCTAATTGTAGAAGGTCGGTGTCTTCAGGAGACTTTATAGTTTTCTACCCTACTACATTGACTAAATAGTAGAAATGATGATGATTTGAACACTTTAGTAATGAATTTTTCAGTATACTTGTCGCTTCACTCCTTTTTATATGACCTTTCCATCTTTCCTTTTTTTTCACGAACATCAAGTATCCGTGTACATTAGCCACGAACGAAATCTGGAAAGCCTATGGGCACCGTTTAACCCTTACCGAACTTTCACCTAAATTGTTCTCGTTGATGTATGATATTGTCGACTTTTCATTCATTAGAACATAAGTTAACTACACTCCTTTTCGCAACCTTAGTAAACGACCCTTATGAAAAAATGTGTCCAACGTTGTAAACAGAAAAGGACCACCCGTATCTTGACGTATCTTGACATAGTGGAATGACGCACCATTATTCCCAAAGCAAGTATTGCTCTGTGTAAGTGTAGTGACGACCCTACGCTTCAGCGTTTTCATCAGTATTACAGCCGTGTAACAGAGGACGAAAATGTATGTTCTCAACAATCTTGTCTAGCGATACGCACAAAACACTTTTATAAAGAATCTTCGAGTCACGTTCGTTTCCAAACTTGTATCGAATTTTCTAGCGTACGGACTTTTACATCTTGGTTTAAAAATCTGCAAACAAAATACATGTAACCGCTTTTCATATTTGAATGATAACAAAATTTATGTTTAATAGAAATGTTGACAAAATAAAAAATTTGAAGACGACCGATTTTTAGATTTTTAATACAAACAAAACATGAAAAGGATTCCGATGGTCTTTTTCATTTTCGAATAAAAACCAAAATTTATGTTTGAAAGAAATATTGACAAAATATAAAAGTTTTCAGATGTCATATTTTTAAATTTGAATACAAACAAAATATGAAAAGGATTCCGGTTGTCTTTTTCATATTTGAATAAAAACAAAAAATTTATGTTTGAAAGAAATGTTGACAAAATAAAAAGGTTTTCAGATGTCGTATTTTTAGATTTTTAATACAAACAAAATATGAAAACGATTTCGGTGAACTTTTTATATTTGAATGAAAACAAAAAATTTTATGCTTGAAATAAAACCAAAGTTTATGTTTGAAAGAAATATCCACAAAATAAAAAATTTTCAGTCTACCTATTTTGAGATTTTGAACACAAACAAAACATGAGAAGGTTTACGGTGGTCTGTTTCATATTTGAATGAAAACAAAAATTTATGTTTGAAAGAAATGTTCACCAAATAAAAAAGTTTTCAGGCGGCTTTTCAGATTTTAATACAAGCAAAACTTTTCTTCATATTTGAATGAAAACCAAAATTTATGTTTGAAAAAAATGTTCACGAAATAAAAAGTTTGAAGACGGCCAATTTTTAGATTTTGAATACAAACAAAACATGAAAAGGATTCTGGTGGAGTTTTCATATTTGAATGAAAACAAAAATTTATGTTTGAAAGAAATGTTTACAAGATAAAAATTTTGAAGACGACCAATTTTTAGATTTTAATACAAACAAAACAACGAAAGGATTCCGGTGGACTTTTCATATTTTAATGAAAACAAAAATTTATGTTTGTAAAAATGCTGACAAAATAAAAAAGTTTTCAGACGACATATTTTCAGATTTGAATGCAAACAAAACATGAAACGGTTTCCAGGATCCTTTTCTTCATATTTGAATGAAAACAAAAATTTATGTTTGAACGAAACGTTGACAAAATAAACGTTTTTGGACGGCATATTTTGAGATTTTAATACAAACAAAACATGAGAAGGTTTCCGTGGGTCTTTTCTCCATATTTGAGGAAACCAAAATCTATGTTTACAAGAAAATTTGACAAAATAAAAAGTTTTGAGACGTCATATTTTTTTAGATTTTTAATACAAACAAAACATGAAAAGATTTTCGGTGGAATTTTTTATGTTTGAATGAAAACCAAAACTTATGTTTGAAAGAAATATTGACAAAACAAAGAGTTTTCAGATGTCATATTTATTAGATTTTTAATACAAACGAAATATGAAAAGGATTCCGGTGGACTTTTTCATATTTGAATGAAAACCAAAATTTATGTTTGCAAGAAATTTTGAGAAAATAAAAAGTTTTGAGACGTCATATTTTTTAGATTTTTAATAGAAACAAAACATGAAAAGGTTTTCGGTGGAATTTTTTATATTTGAATGAAAACTAAAACTTATGTTTGAAAGAAATATTCACAAATTTTGAGATTTTAATACAAACAAAACATGAGAAGGTTTCCAGGGATCTTTTCGCCATATTTGAATGAGAACCAAACTTTATGTTTGCATGAAATTTTGGCAAAATAAAAAGTTTTGAGACGTCATATATGTAGATTTTTAATGCAAACGAAACATGAAAAAGTTTTCGGTGAAATTTTTTATATTCGAATAAAAACCAAAGCTTATGTTTGAAAGAAATATTTACAAAATAAAAAAGTTGTAAGTCGTGTTTTTAGATTTTAATACAAACACAAAATAAAACTGACAACATATTTCTTGTGTCACTTTTATCATTCGAAACCTTTTCCCTCATTTTCCAAGACTACATAAAACCAGTATTTTTTTAAATTTTAATACAAGCACAAAATATAACTGAAAACGTATTTCTTGTGTCACTGTTATCATTTGAAACCTTTTACCCTTATTTTCCAAGACACATGAATCATCTACATAAAAACAGACGACCAGCGTTGAGCTAGACAGTAATAAAACTGAAAACGTATTTCTTGTGTCACTGTTATCATTCGAAACCTTTCACCCTTATTTTCCAAGACACATGAATCATCTACATAAAAACAGACGATCAGCGTTGAGCTAGACAGTAATAAAACTGAAAACGCATTTCTTGTGTGACTGTTATCATTCGAAACCTCTACCCCTCATTTTCCAAGACATATGAGTCATCTACATTTAACCAGACGATCACCGATGAGATAGGTTAGTCATAAAGAAACACTCCTGACGCCATCATCTCAGGGTCTCTCTCTCTAACACCTACGACGATGGATACCATCGACGGAATACTCATAATCGATTGCTCCAAGGAACAATAAAGGAATCGGCTACAGCCAAATGAAGAAGGACCCTGTAATGTGGATAACATGTACTCTTTATAATCGGATTTTCTTAAGAATCGTATTTCTAGTTTTAGTAGTTTGGTTGTTCTGTGTGTGTGTCTGAACATTATTATAAAAATAATGTATCATATAAACAATATTTAAATAAACTAATTTATAAATATGTAAGTCTTCATTTATTCAAAGAATAAGCATGAATTAAAAGCGCAAGCAGAACAAGTATACGGACGCGCCGATCATCTCGCGCTGGTGGGTGAAGGTGGGAGCGCTATGGGAGGGGGTCGCGATTGGAGGGGATTCTCGCGGTCTTGGGCCGCGTGCGCTATTTGATATCACTCTCACGCGCGTCGCCACTGTAGACGGTCAGTCGGATACCACAGAGCATACGGGTCTCTCGCGATCCTTGACCACCAGCCGGACTTCCAACAACGCACACCGGTGGCGCCACCATCGTCTCTCAATCGGACACGTAAGAAAGCGCTGAGCGCGCACCGGCTCTCGCGATCTTGGGCCACCGCTTGGGGCTTTCGGCGACACTCACCGGCGGAGCCACCATCGACTCTCAGCCGGACCCACGGCGGGCGCCGAGAGGACACCGTCGCTCGAGATCTTGGACCACCAGCGGCGCCACCACCGACTCTCAGTCAGACCCACGGCGGAGCGCCGAAAGCACGTCGTCCCTCGCGATCTTGGGCCACCGCTCGGGACTTCCGGCGGCGCTCACCTGTGGCGCCACTATCAATTTTCGGGCCCCAGCAGAATGCCCGAGCTACGTGGTGCTTTCGCGATCTTGGTCCACAGCATGGACGAAAACAAGAGGTAGGAGAAGAGGGGTGAGTTAACGTCACATGCGTACAGGGAGGGGGTGGTGGACAAGTATAGAGACGAATAACAGTCGTTCTCTCAGAGGGAGGGTTAAGGGGTGGGAAGAGGGAGGGACAATTAGAGGGCTTGTGTGGGAGGGAGGGCACTCAAGGGATGGAAGGGTGGAAAGAGGGAGGGACAATTAGAGGGCTTGTCTGGGAGGGAGGGCACTCAAGGGAGGGGAGGGGTGGGGAGAGGGAGGGACAATTAGAGGGCTTGTCTGGGAGGGAGGACACTCAAGGGAGGGGGATACCCCCATCACGCCCCTATGGCCCCCCATTAGGCCACGCCCCCTCTGGCGCCTGGCTCCACTAGGCCACGCCCCCCTGTCTCGCGATCTTTGCCTATATCTACTTCGATGATAACGAATCGCGAGCTGTCTTTAAACGTATATTCGGACTGGTTCTACTCCCAGCTGACGAAGTGATAACAGCGTACATTTCGATGCGATCATCGCAGCCGCAGCACGTCGTTGAGGCGTTTCAACATTTTTTTCAATACTTCGAAGCATCCTGGCGCGCGACGGTGACGCCAGAAGGATTCACGGTCTTCAATGACCTGGACGCACTCATGGATTGCGCAGTATCGTCTTGTAAACTGCTGGAGAACGCTGTCATCGACGATAAAAGAAACCCGTGCGTCTTTTTACGTACGTATGAAAAATGACAACTGTTCTTTTACATAATGATATATTACTTTTCTTTTAAAATAATTATTTATTAATTCTCTTTAGGTGCAGTACTCCGAATGTTACGGCGTGCTTCAACTGACCTCGGAACGGTCAATAGAAATAGAACATCGTTCGTGACGACGCCTCGTGTAGGATGTCTCGTGGAAGGAATCAGGCTGGAACGCGTTTGGACACTGCTCGAGGAGCGAAAAATTAACGCTCAACGTTTATTGGAGATCTGCGATTCGCTGGTGGAGCCGCTTCTGGAAAGCTTGATATTCAGCATGGAGCGCCGCACTCTTGAGCGACAGCTAAGCCGTCCCGAGCCGAGAGGCGTGTGGGAGGTTCGATATATGCTAGGTGCGTATGAAAAATTGTTTATTTCACTCAAAACAAAATTTCGTACGGAACTTGTGCAGAAAACTTTTTTTGATCTCGTGTGATTTAATCACTCGTCTTCGACTCGTGCTGCACACTCAATGGTTAGAAAAAAGTTATATCGCACTAGTATAGTTATCGTAACGGCAGTTTACGATACTAGTGCGATGAAACTTTTTCTCGCGAGTGTGAGTTTTCAGCACGAACCGAAGGCGAGTGTTGCAATCACAGGAGTTGAGAAAAAGTTTCTCGCACGAGTTTCGTTCAAAACTTTATTTCACAAGTCCGAGAAGTTCGATTTTTTGCACGTTCCGACGAGAAGTAGGCACTTCGAGCACCAAGTGGCATAAAATACTATTTTTTTAAAACCCATATCACCACATCTACCTAATAAATTTATTTTCCGTTCACGACGATGCGCAGGTTGATGGCCAGGACGATCCAGCTGCGGTACCTGCAGAACATAGGCTGCCAGAAGGTAATACATTTGTAAACATCTGCAATCCGCAATATTACATGCGGAAATTGGATATATTGGGTGTTTTTTCAGTGGTTGACTACGAAGCCCCCTTCCCACCAGTTAACTGGGACTCCGAGGACGAGGATCCAGATCACGGAGACGCGGAAATCATTCATGGTGGTAAGTTTTGATACCACCTTTTATATCTTAAATGAGGCATACCATCCCGATTCGACCTGGGTCTGACCCTCGACCTCCTTGATTTGGCTCATAATTTTTTGTAGGATTGGTTAGACTCTCAAATGCACCAGATTTTATTTTTTTTATTTATTCTATGCAATTTTTTAAAAATATTTTTTAAAGTGACATATCAAATGCCCTAATTTAAAAATCTGAAAAAATTCTGAAAAATACTTTGTTGAATATCAAAATTTTCTAGCTTAGAGCCAAAGTGTGAGAGATATTTCTTCACATAGTTTTTTTTACTTTATTGATTTAAAAAATTATAAAAAAATAGAAAAAAAATGACACTACTATGGACGACTTGTTAATCATTTCTGTATATGAAATTGTATTTTTCAAAATTTTTTCAAATTTTTAAATTATGGCAGGTCGAATCGGGATGGAATGCCTCATATACTTTGTATTATCTACATACGAATTTATGGCTTCCTCTACGATTTTTTGTCGTTATAAAGAACCGTACTTATCGGATGCTCTAAAAACATAGGTACCAAAGGAGCACCGTACGACTTTGTCTGCCTCATCTGCAAAATTAAGCAGATTGAATGCATCTGCATACCATGTATGCACATAATCACGTGCAAAAGATGTGCAGCAATCCTAAGACGAGAAGCCACGAGAAACATGCGCCCTCTCTGTTTTCCATCGTGTCGGGCGACAGTAACGAAATTGTCCAAGGTGTACATCCCATGAAGTGACAACGAGTGCAAATCGACTGATGTAAATAGCGAGACTGACACGTAGCCGCATTTTATGAGGAAGAACCTGGTCAATGTACAATTATTTTACTTTATTATTGTACTGATACTTTATTATTGTATTGACAATAAACTTTTCTCTTCATATCCATGTCTGGTTTATTTTCCTATTTACATCAGAGTTGGGTAAAATACATGACAATAATCAAAATACAAAATACTTCAAGTATTTAAAATAAGGCTGTAAAGTAGAACTTTGCAAATTGTTTCCTCATTATTATTGGATTTTTACAAATCTACCTCTATAAGGAAGCATGTTAATCTATTTTGGCTTCCTCATAGAGGAAGCTTTGTAAAAATCCAATAATAATGAGGAAGCAATTTGCAAAGTTCTACTTCGCAGCCTTATTTTAAAAAAATTTAAATGGCATTAATTTGAACCTCTCGACAGATTCTCGCCAGATTCGAACTGATGCTTAGTTTACCCACACTCTACTTGTGGACCAAATTTGAGCCCGATGTCTTATAAATTGCGGAAGTAGAGCACGAACAAAAAATTCTAAATGCCATAAATTTTAAACCCCTTAACGGATTGACGTCTAATTCACTCCCAAACTTTATTTAATAACAGTCCACTTATGGACCAAATTTGAGCCCGACATCTTAAAAATTGCGAAAGTTAGGGCACGAACAACAAATGTCAAAAAATTAAAAAATGCCGTAAATCGTGAACCCCTTAACGGATTGACACCACATTTAATCCCAAACACTATTTGATAACAGACCACTTCTGGTCCAAGCCTGAGCCAGATATCATAAAAATTGCGGGAATTAGAGCCTGAGCTGACATTCTCAAAAAAATTCAAAATACCATAAATTTTGAACACCTTGTTGGATTAACTCCAAATTCAATCCCATACCTTGTTTAACGACAGTTTACTCGTGGTTCAAATTTGGGCCCGATATCATAAAAATTGCGACAGCTATCATACTAACAAAAAATTGTGCACATACGCACACACACACACATACAGACATTTTTTCTAAACCACTTTTCTCGATGTTTTAGACCATTCTGAGTGTACTGACATGAAAATCTCGAAAAAAAAAAATTTCACGAAAACAAAGCTTCCTCTCAGCAACAAGGGAAACAAAAATTAACTGGCGCCCACCGGGTTTGCGGATGCGTGAACGAGAGTGGACGGCCGAAGGTGACCGTATCGTGATGCAGTTCCCGAATAAAACTTGATTTTATTTGTTACCGATTATGCTCACGAAAAATACGTCACAAATGGCCGAATGGCCGAAGGTGACCGTATCGTGATGCAGTTCCCGAATAAAATTTGATTTTATTTGTTACCGACTATGCTCACGAAAAATACGTCACGACGTATATTTTTAAAAATAATTCAACATTCCATAAAATGACGAATTTCATACCGTTTGTCACTAAATTATACAATTATAATAGCTAAATATTCTTTTATTTATATATAAAATTTGAGCCCGCTATCTCAAGTTTTGCAAAAGTTACAATTGAGAGAGCGATAATGTCAATTTTTTTTTTAATTCAAAATTTCATAATATCTCGACCGATTCGAGCCAAATTCAATTCCAAACAGCATTGAGTGCACCTGCTCTTATAACCAACTATTTAGCAAAATAGACTAAATTTTACGAAAGTTAGTGCGGCCACCTCCTTTTTTTCAAAAAATTCAAAGCGGCATAAGATTAAAATTTTCGCACAGATTTTGTCGAAAATTGCTACAGTTGAAGAGGATCTGCTGCTACACATGTGTGTCAAATTTCAGCGCGATATACAAAACCGTTCTTGAGTTATCGGCGTTCGAATTTTCGGATTTGTATACATACACACACACATACATACGGATATTTTTTCTAGATCACTTTTATGGACGTTTTGGAAAATTCTTAGTGTCCTGACATAAAAATCTCGAAAAAAATTTTTTTTCATGAAAACAGCTTCCTCTATGAGGAAGCAATATTTTGTATTTTGTATTTTATGACGCTAAAAGTACTTAAAATACTTGAGTAGTATTTTCGTATTTTAAATACTTAAAATACATGATGTATTTGAAATATCGCCCAGCTCTGAGTTACAGTGAAATATTCACGTTACCTATAAATAATAATAAAATATGTTGTAAAATATAACATTTTTTGCTTCCTTATAGAGGAAGCTTTGTTTTCATGAAATAAATTTTTTTTGAGATTTTTATGTCAGATTACTCAGAATGGTGTAAAACATCGAGAAAAGTGGTTTACAAAAATTGTCCGGATGTGTGTAGGTGTGTGTGTGTGTGTGTGTGTGATGACAGGCCAAAAATTCATTTAACTGTAACTATTAATGAGTAATGGAACACACATCCATTACCCATTAGTTTATTAATGAGTAAGCTACCTCTATGAGGAAGTATGTTATTCAATTTTTAGCTTCCTCATAAAGGAAGCTTTGTAAAACGCGAAAAATAATGAGGAAGCCATGTGCAAGGTTCTACTTTGCATCCTTGTTTTAATTAGATAAATATACATATTGTGGATTCGCTTTTCTATTTCGTTATTACGTTATTTCGTGATTATTAGAGCGTTTCCGAAAGTGAATGTGATAATGTATATTTTTAAAAATAATTCAACATTCCATAAAATCAAAAATTTCATACCGTTCGCCACTAAATTATACATATATAATGGCTGAATATTGTTTCATTTATATACAAAATTTGAGCTCGCTATCTGAAGTTTTGCAAAAGTTACAATAGAGCGATAATGTCAATTTGTTGAAAAATTCAAAACATCATAAAATTTTAATGGTTCAACCGATCTTAACCAAATTCAATAGCGATCACCGGCGTATGAAAGCTCACATTCATACCAATTTTAAGATCAAAATCTCGAAAATTGAAAGAGTTATCGTGTAAACAGACATTTTTCAAAAAATTAAAAAACGCGTAATAATTTAACGATGAAGTGGACTTTAACAAAAATCTGTATGAACGATGTGGCTTGATCCCTCTATCTATTGTCCAAATTTCAGCTTGATATCTCAATGCATTCCCGAGTTATAAAGGTTTACATTTTTCGATCGTGTAACATACACACACACACACACACAATACATACAGACATTTTTTTCTAAATCACTTTTCTCGACGTCTTGGCCCATTCTGAGTGTACTGACATGAAAATCTCGAAAAAAAAAATTTCATGAACAAGCTTCTTCTATGAGGAAGCAAAAAGTAATGGGTGATGGACCTCTGCTCCATTACTCACTAATAAAGTAATGGGTGATGGACCTCTGCTCCGTTGCTCATTAATAAAGTAATGAGTAGTGGATTCGAGTTCCATTATAAATTTTTTTCATAAAAAATTATCCATTATTTTCACATTAAAAATTTCACAACTCTGCTTTCAACTAACTTCTAGCTTTTGACTGGCTACTAACTTTTCACCAACTGATGACTACCTACTAACTAACTTTTAACTTTTAAAAGTCAGAAGTTAGTCAAAAGTTAAAAGTAACTGAAAAGTTAGTCAAAAGTTGGAAGTTAGTATAAAGTTAGAAGTTAGTTGAAAGTTAGTCAAATGTTAGACATTAATAAAAAGTTAGAAGTTAGTCAACAGTTTGTCAAAAGTAAGAAGTTAGTAGTTAGACAAAAGTTAGTCAAAGGTCAATAGTTAGAAGTTAGTTGAAAGTTAGTCAAATGTTAGAAATTAGTCAAAAGTTAGAAGTTAGTCAAATGTTAGAAATTAGTCAAATGTCAGAAATTAGTCAAAAGTTAGAAGTTTGTCAAAAGTTAGAAATTAGTCAAAAGTTAGAAGTTAGTCAAAAGTTAGAAGTTAGTCAAAAGTTAGAAGTTAGTTGAAAGTTAGTCAAATGTTAGAAATTAGTCAAAAGTTAGAAGTTAGTCAACAGTTAGAAATTAGTCAAAAGTTAGAAGTTAGTCAAAAGTTAGAAGTTAGTCAACAGTTAGAAATTAGTCAAAAGTTAGAAGTTAGTCAAAAGTTAGAAGTTAGTCAAAAGTTAGAAGTTAGTCAAAAGTTAGTCAAGTTAGTCAAAAGTTAGTCAAATGTTCGAAATTAGTCAAAGGTTAGAAGTTAGTCAAAAGTTAGTCAAATGTTCGAAATTAGTCAAAAGTTAGAAGTTAGTCAAAAGTTAGTCAAAAGCTAGAAGTTAGTTAAAAGTTAGTCAAAAGTTATAAGTTAGTTAAAATTTAGTCAAAAGTTAGAAATGCAACATGTCGCAAAGGACTATTGCTAAGATTTTCAGGTATCCGGATAGTTCGTCTCTGAGAAATCGCCCGTCTATCGCGACCTGTTTTAACCGCAGACTTCTAATGATATTATATTTATTCATTTATTTTTCAATTTTTCGAATGATTTTGCTATTCATCTACTTATTTATTAACTTTTTGAACAATATTCCGATTTATTTATTTATATATTTATTTATTAAGCAAATTTTACTAAAGTAATGGGACTATCATATATCCATTACCACGTTCATTACCCATTACTTTAAAAAACGATGATGGATATGAGTTCCATTACTCATTAAAAAAGTAATGGGTGATGGATGTGAATTCCATTACTCATTTAAAAAGTAATGGGTAATGAATGTGAGTTCCATTACTCATTAAAAAAGTAATGGGTGATGGATGTGAGTTCCATTACTTATTAAAAAAGTAATGGGTGATGGATGTGAGTTCCATTACTCATTAAAAAAGTAATGGGTAATGAATGTGAGTTCCATTACTCATTAAAAAAGTAATGGGCAACGGATATGAGTTCCATTACTCATTAAAAAAGTAATGGGTAACGGTCATGAGTTACATTACTCATAAAAAAATAATGGGTAACGGATATGAGTTCCATTATTCATTAATAAAGTAATGGGTAATGGTTCTGAATTCCATTTTGCATTTTTAAAGTAATGGGTAAAAAAAAACGATAATGCATTAAAAAAATAATACATTGTTTCCAACTCTGATCTGATTCATGCGCAGAATGGAAAACATAAGAACTTTGCTTAAGATAATATTGAAAAGCATATGCAAGTCAGACGACAGTAAAAAATCCTTTCATCGCGTACCAACAAAACAGTGTGTTGGGCACTTTCATATCATTTAGTACCAACAATACAGTGTGTTGGGCATTTTCATATCATCGAGTACCAACAATACAGTGCGTTGGGCATTTTCATATCATCGAGTACCAACAATACAGTGCATTGGGCATTTTCATAAAAAAATATTACCTTTTATTAACATTTGCTCCATTTAGCCGGTGTATCTTTTCATGAAGAAGAAAATGATGTCAACCATTCCAATCTGCATAGTAGTTTGATCTGAATCATGCGCAGAATGGAAAACCTAAGAACTTTGCTTAAGATAATATTGAAAAGCATATGCAAGTCAGACGACAGTAAAAAATCCTTTCATCGAGTACCAACAAAACAGTGCATTGGGCATTTTCATATCATCGAGTACCAACAATACAGTGCGTTGGGCATTTTCATATCATTGAGTACCAACAATACAGTGCGTTGGGCATTTTCATTAAAAAATATTACCTTTTATTGACATTTGCTGCATTTAGGCGGTGTATCTTTTCATGAAGAAGAAAATGAGATGTCAACCATTCCAATCTGCCTAGTAGTTTGATCTGAATCATGCGCAGAATGGAAAACCTAAGAACGTTGCTTAAGATAATATTGAAAAGCATATGCAAGTCAGTCGACAGTAAAAAATCCTTTCATCGAGTGCCAACAATACAGTGCGTTGGGCATTTTCATATATAATAGGATTTGGATGATATTGAATTTTCAAAATCTTTTTTTTTATCTGTCTCCCTCCCCTTAATAGTTCAATAATTCTAATTGTTTTTAATTTTTAATACTTTTTTTCTATGTCGACATCTACGAAGCCAAATTGCTCTTGTCAGCATAGGATCTGTCGAAACCCTACTGACAGCTACAAAGCCAAACAGCTCTTGTCGCTTGTTAATATTTCAATCAACTACAAATCCGAACAACTTTTGTTAATGAACGACCGAAAATCTATGCAGACACTGATTAAAAGAAGGTTAATCACGGCAGATACTTACTGAAATGAGGTTAGTCACGGCCGACACTGACTGAAACGATACTCGACTGTAAACGTAGACAGCAGTCAGACACTGATGAAAACGAAAAAGATCACACTTTATGTTGAAAAATAATCCGATAAACGATGAAGCACTGGGGTCGAGAACGCACTGCGATTGTTGTCAACACTCATTTATCACACACTCATTTATAAAAACATTAATTAATTTCGGCACTGATTTAAAGTATTAAGCATTGATTTAAAATATTACGCACTGATTTAAATTAAAATTATTAAACACTGATTTAAAGTATAAAAATACGCGAATTATAAATGTACATTTCGCGTCGAGTCGCTACCGCGACTCTTGATGCTGTCGGCTGTGCAACACGCGCTGACTGACTGAACAGCTGGCGACTATGTGACGTCACACACTGGTTGCTCGCGAGTCGCCACTCGCGCCTGCGCGCGACGCTTCTGTATAATGTATGTACGTGAATACGTGAATCGAGATTGTGTGAGTGCGTTAAACACGAAAAACTTTGAAAAGACCAGATATCAGCGATAAATGAACCGATTTTCTTGTGACAGGTCTCATTCGAAAGAAAAAAAAAATAGAAAATATTGATCATGATACACTTTTCGTTCGCGACATGTGGTCAGAGATAATACGTCGGCAAATATAGGTTGGGACATTTAAAGTTGTGTGAGTGCGGCCGTACGGGAGGAACATAAAGTCGTTCGGCGAGAATTACTAAGATGCCAGATATCAGCATTAAAGAAACAGATTTCCTTGCCACAGGTCTCATTCGAAAGAGAAAAAAAAATAAAAAATATTCAACCTGACACATCTTTCGTTCTCGACGTGTGGTCAAATATAATTCGAGTTATAATTTGAAAAAGGCCGGTGAGTGGCCGCCTTCGGAATAAATAGAGTAGCAGTAGCGACAGACAAATCGTAGTGTGAAGGCAACATTAATTTCTTTTTTAACTTGGCGTCGAGTCGCTACCGCGACTCTTGATTAAGAACCAGTGTACGCGCCGTTCGCGTCCGTTTTTTCGTTGTCGAAAACATGGGCCCGATGAGCAGGCGAAAGAAAGGGTAAGTTAGTTGTAAGTGGCCGAGAGAGGCGTTGTACTACCAAAAACAAGATGGCGATAACTATCGACACGAGCGCACGTCGTTTCTGTTCGCGCTCTTCGTATAAGAAATAAAATTCATTAAAAAAGGCTCACAGTGGTTTTACTTAAGTTCAACTCGACTCAACAAATGGCCCTTCGAGGAAAGTTGTGAAAAAAGTTGTGAAATCAAACGATACGTACGCACCACAGCGAAAATAATTCAGTGGCGTGCGGCAATCAAATTCGCGATTCACAAAGTTTTTTCTAGACGTACTGGAAACGATATTTACCAGTGTCCAGTGTCATTAGACTCATAAAAATTGACTGGAAAGTTGCGAAATCGGAAGATTCATCGCAAAATCGAAATACGCAAAGTCCATCGTGCCTCGTGAGGACAAAGACCGAAAAATCGATATTCGGCGGCTCGACGCACGGCAGAATATAGCTATAGCTATAGTGTCCAACGGCAAGCGGAACGTTCTCGAAACACTCGACGCTCGGCGGCTTGGATTCTCGTCCTCCCGGAGACGAAGAACGTAAACAAACTCGACAAAGGCAAGCAGCGCAGCGCAACGGCAGCGCAGAGTCTCAGCAGCAGCGAGGATTCTCGGCGACAACGCAGTCTCAATGAACACAAAACAACGAGTTTTCTTCGAAAAATTTCGATACTAATAAATCGAAGAATTATTCGCTCTGTAAGTCCATCCTTTCTTCACATATTTTTCGTTCGATTAAGGAATTCAGACATGTTTCATTTCGTCGGAAAATAAAAAAAAAAAAAAAAAAAAAACAAAATGTCGGGAATCGCGCCGTTGAAACGATGTCGCGCGAGCGTAAAATCAAAATTTACGAGATTTAAAACATTTCTTACTGCCTTCAATCCGGATACAGGAAATCCGATAGAACTAAACGAGCGTTTAAAAAAAGCGGACAACTTATTAGCGGAATTTGACGAAATTCAAGACAAAATTCGCGCTTTAGACGTAAACGAACAACTCACTGATGATTTAGAAGAAGAATTCGAAGTTTTTGAACCGCTCGTCTACGATGCAATTACAAAAGCACAAGAAAAGTTAATCGCGGCAAATCAGAGAAATCAGATTGAGATTCAACAAAGCGAACCACAAAGACGACAAGTGGTAGAAGCCGCACGGCCTAGAGTAAAAATTCCAACGATTGCTCTACCAGATTTTGATGGACGTTACGAGAATTGGTCTCATTTTTACGATTTGTTCAAAGCGCTTATCGACGCGGACGATACATTATCGAACGTACAAAAGTTTTATTATTTGAATTCAGCGCTTAAGGGCCAAGCTGCTCAAGTAATAAATTCGCTCGAAATCACAGGACAAAACTACGCAGTCGCGTTAAATCTTTTGAAGGAGAGGTTCGAAAATAAACGTCTCACAACGCGTCACCACGTTCGCGCTCTCTTTGATTTACCACAAGCTCCGAAAGAATCCGCGATAGGGTTACGTACGCTATCCGACGAATTAAGCAAACATTTGAGGGCTTTGCAAAATCTTGGTGAACCGTTAAATGAGTGGAATACGTTGGTAGTCGAATTGGTATTGAACAAGATCGATCCAAGAACGAAGCGCGAGTGGGAAGAAAAAACAATAAGTGATGAGAATCCTACGGTAGACCAATTAAAAACATTCTTAGCAAACAGATGCCAAATCCTCGAGGCAACTCAACAAAAAAAACAGGAAAATTATAGTAAATCGCAAGCAAGTTCGAATCCAAAGCAAAAAACTGATCATTCGACATCTCACGTTAGCACTCAAGATTCGTCAGCGCAAAACTGTTGTTCAATGTGTCAAGACGACCATAAAATATATAGGTGCCAAAAACTGCGCGATCTCCCAGTTCAAACAAGAATAAACGAAATAAAACGTCTCGGTTTGTGCTTAAACTGCCTGGGAAAGGGACACGCGGGGAAAAATTGCAAGGCAGGAAACTGTAAACAGTGTAACAAAAAGCACAACTCACTCTTACACCTTGACAATCGATCGGATAGCGTACAACAAAAACCGATCGATGCACGATCAAACGCGAACAACGATAATGAAGCCTCGTCTTCGTCAAAGGATACTCAATCAGTAAATTCCATCACAACATGCGCTATGAAAAAACCTGCTCAAGTATTACTGTCAACAGCAATTGTGCATATCGAAGATAACTCGGGTAACAAAATCGAAGCAAGAGCACTGTTGGACAACGGTTCACAGTCGAACTTTATATCACGAGCATTATGCGACAAACTGAAACTGCAGAAACGAAAGATTAATCAATCGGTAGGAGCAATAGCCCAGGCAGTAACGAAAATCTCAGCGGCGACTAGCGCAACTATTAGGTCAAAAGTCAACGCTTTTTCAATCAAACTCTCGTTTTCGATACTAGATGAGATTACGGACAAAATACCGCTCGTGACGTTTGACGCACAGTCAGTAAAAATCCCGAATCACGTTGTTCTTGCTGATCCTGAATATCACGTTCCGCAAAGTATCGATCTATTACTAGGAGCCGGTGTATTTTGGGATTTGATTTGCGCAGAACAGATAAAGGTCGGAAAAAATAAACCGACGCTACAAAAAACTAAATTGGGTTGGATAATCGGTGGTCCATACATAACTGAAAGTCAACAAGCAGCAACACGAGAATTTTGTGGATTTTCCGAGACAAGAAATCTACAAGATCAACTACAACGATTTTGGAAAATCGAAGAACTAACAACGACGCAAGCTTGGTCGCAAGAAGAATTGACGTGTGAAAAACACTTCGCACAAACACACACGAGACTACCATCAGGAAGGTTCGAAGTTCGACTTCCTTGTCGAAGCGATATTAGTCAGCTCGGTGAATCTTACGGTAATGCCTTGAAACGCCTGCGATCAATCGAGAGAAAGTTTACAAAAAATCCACTCATAAAAACTCAATACACGGAGTTCATGGACGAATATGAGGCATTGGATCATATGAGTATCGTCAACGAAGACAACGAGGTCACGACAAAAAACTACTTGCCCCATCACGCTGTGATAAACGAGGAGAAAGAAACAACCAAACTTAGGGTTGTTTTCGACGCATCTAGTCGCACAACGTCAGGAAAATCTTTGAACAATATTTTGATGGTTGGTCCAGTCATCCAACGAGAATTGGTGGAAATCGTCGCTCGTTTTCGACAACACGAATACGTATTGATCGCGGACGTTACTAAGATGTATCGGCAAGTTTCAGTGTATCCAGAAGACAGAAATCTCCAAAGAATATTATGGAGAAACGACGTAAACGCTCCACCGAAAATCTATCGGCTCAACACGCTTACGTATGGAACGGGTCCCGCATCATTTCTCGCAACGAGATGTCTCGCGCAATTAGCGATCGAAAATGAAACACGGTTTTCTGAAGCCAGTCAAATCATTAGAGAGGATTTCTACATGGACGATCTTATAACCGGAGGATCTTCCGCCGCAGAACTTCTTCTTCGACGAACAGAAATCAGCGAGATACTTCAGTCAGCTTCGTTTCCGTTACGAAAATGGAAATCTAACTCGCAACCAATCCGTGAAGAAACAGAAGGAAGCGATTCGTCTCTCGGTAGTAGCATCGGCGAAGAAACAAAAATACTGGGCTTACGATGGAGAGCAGATGAAGATCAACTCTACTACAACGTTTCGGTGACTAAAGACGAGCGAAGACCAACAAAGCGAGTGATCTTGTCATTCGTGGCACAACTTTTCGATCCTCTCGGACTTATAGGACCCGCGACAATCAAGGCCAAGATTCTCCTCCAGCAACTATGGCAGTTACAGCTAGGATGGGATGAATCACTCCCAATGGATCTTCACACCAAATGGACGAATTATAAAGAGAAATTCTTGGACATCAACAACATCGCAATTCCTCGACACGCTTTGTGCACAAATCCAATTCGCATCGAATTACATGGATTCTGCGATGCATCGACATTGGCGTATGGAGCTTGCCTCTATCTAAAATCAACGAGTTTATCAGGCGCGACGACGGTACATCTATTATGTGCAAAATCGCGCGTGGCTCCAATCAAACCAGTCACATTGCCACGACTAGAATTGTGCGGTTCACTTCTTCTGGCTCAGCTGTACAAAAAAATGTCGACTGCACTCACCATCGAAATTTGTCAAACTACCTTCTGGTGCGACTCCAGTGTTACGCTGTCGTGGATTCGCGGCGAGCCTTTTCAATGGAAAGAGTTTGTTCGCAATCGAGTAACAGAGATTCAGGAAATAACGAAGAAAGAAGATTGGAGACACGTTCGATCAGAACATAATCCTGCAGATATTATCTCTCGCGGCATCAATCCTGACGAATTAACCAACGCAAATTTATGGTGGCACGGTCCTGATTGGCTCCAAGGCAACCAAGACACTTGGCCAATTTCGGCATGCCCGCCGGTTGACGATATACCGGAATCGAAAGGTTTGTCTCTAGCCTTTCCCACCACCGAAGACAACGACGAATTATTTGAAAGGTTCTCATCGTTAGCAAAACTACAACGCGTCGTTGCGTGCATTTTACGCTTCAAGGACAACACACAGCTATCGCAAGAAAAACGTACAACGGGGACCTTGAAGATCGAAGAATTGCAACGGGCTATGAATGCACTAATCAAACTTGCGCAAAGAAATTCCTTCACTGAAGAGTTCAACGATTTAAAGAACAATCGAGTCGTCAACTTGAAGAGTCGTTTACTGGATCTTCATCCATTCATCGATGATAACGACGTGATAAGAACAGGTGGACGTTTGCGGAACGCTCCGCTAAACTTCGCGAAAAGGCATCCGATTATACTTTCGGCGAAACATCCGTTGACAAAACTAATCATAATGTACTTTCACCATCGTGATCTGCACGCCGGACCGTCGGCTTTACTAGCTTCTCTGCGTGAACAATATTGGATCGTTTCGGCCAGAGGTGCAATTCGTAGCGCCTTACGAAAATGTATAACATGTTTTAGACTGCGACCAGTTAGTCCTACTCAGTTAATGGGGAATCTGCCTTCTGAGCGAGTTACTCCCAGTCGAGCGTTTTCTTGTGCAGGAGTGGATTATGCAGGTCCGTATACAATCAAAGTATCGCGAAACAAAACCGCTAAGGCCTATCTATGCTTGTTCGTTTGCCTAGCAACTAAGGCGGTTCATTTAGAAATCGTCTCGGATATGACTACGTCTGCATTTCTCAACTCGCTAAAAAGATTCATTGCTCGTCGCGGTCGATGCAAAACAATTTATTCCGATAACGGCACGAATTTTGTTGGTGCCAACAACGCGTTGAAGCAATTAGCGGAATTGCTTGCGAGTAAAACCCATCGGGCAACGGTGATGAAATTCGTCACCGATCGTTCGATCGAGTAGAAATTCATTCCTCCGCATTCTCCACATGTAGGAGGTTTGTGGGAATCGGCTGTAAAATCGGCAAAAACACACGCAAAAACTGTAATAGGCGATACTAGTCTTAGTTTCGAAGAATTGTCGACGATATTTTGCCAAATCGAGGCATGTCTGAATTCCCGCCCTCTATTTCCACTGTCGTCCGATCCAAACGAACTCGAAGTTCTTACGCCGGGACATTTTTTGGTTGGATCCGCTCTGAACGCGCTTCCGGAGGAAGATGTCTCGGATGTAAAATCAAATCGCTTAAACCGTTATGAATTGCTGACAAAAATGCATCAGGACTTTTGGCGACGTTGGTCTCGAGAGTACGTCGCTCAGTTACAACAAAGAACTAAGTGGAAATCGGAAAAATCGAACGAAAACGTCAAGGTCGGTAGTGTGGTATTACTTCGTGATATCACGCCCCCGCTTCAATGGCGCTTGGGAAGGATAGTTGCAGTTCATCCAGGAAAGGATGGATTGATTCGTACTGTAACGATAAAAACTCAAACCGGCACAACCCAAAGAACGTTGCCGAAGATCTGCGTTCTTCCGATCGAATAATATCGATTGAAAACAGAATAAGATGCTATGTTTATTGTATTCACGTTTCTTTTCTACATTTTTTGTTTGTGTTATTGAAAGTCAAGCCTTTCAAGCCCGCCGGTGTACGCGCCGTTCGCGTCCGTTTTTTCGTTGTCGAAAACATGGGCCCGATGAGCAGACGAAAGAAAGGGTAAGTTAGTTGTAAGTGGCCGAGAGAGGCGTTGTACTACCAAAAACAAGATGGCGATAACTATCGACACGAGAGCGCACGTCGTTTCTGTTCGCGCTCTTCGTATAAGAAATAAAATTCATTAAAAAAGGCTCACAGTGGTTTTACTTAAGTTCAACACGAAGATGCTAGTTGCTGACCAAGCAATCGAAGTAGGAGGTAACGGCCTTGAGACGACATCTTCTTGGAAGTACGGGTGTACTAACTGGAGCTCGGTCGCTAGGCGAAATAATGAACACCATGGATAGCGACCGAAAAATCATGCCATTTATTCTCCGCCCCCTAATATAAAGCATCATCGCGCGATCCACTCTTGCGATCCCTTATAAGGAGATTTAGTCTAATACCTAAAAAGAAGGAGTGAGCGAAAGAGAGGGGGGTGGGCACTCCTATAAAAGGCGGTGCTTTTGCCAGAGCAGCAGCGACGGGTGAAGCTACGTGTTAAGCTAGGAGGCACGACGTAAAGCATGACGGACAACGCACGACGGACGTACGCACGACGCGGACAGTGAATACGGTGTGATGAATTTTTAGCGAACTTTTTGCGGGCGTACGACAGGCAATTAGCCACCGAATTGAGTAGAATTAGAAGCACCGCGTATAAAGAAAAAGTAACGACGGAAGTATATCTTGCAGAATCAGTTGATAAAAGACTTTACTAAATTTAAATTCTCGTTTTAAAGAAACATAATTTTGTCGGACCGAATAGTGATTCAGCGTTCCTTGGTGGAGTTAATAATTCTTTCATTGTTCAACGAGTTAAATTCAGGATACGGGCGTGGCTTTCGAGTTAGTCCTTCGTCTGAACAGTTTAATTCGGAATTAATAATTTATTTGAGAATTCGTCCGACATCTGGAATCTTATTCCGTAACGTATTGACTTTCCATTTTACAAATTTAAATTCCCAGTTTAAATAAACGTATTTTTGTCGAACCGAATAGTGATTCAGCGTTCCTTGTGGAGTTAATAGTTCTTTCATTGTTCAACGAATTAAATTTAGGATACGGGCGTGGCTTACGAGTCAGTCCTTCGTCTGAACTGTTTAATTCGGAATTAACAATTTATTTCAGAATTCGTTCGACATTAGAAAACTTATTCTGCAACATATTGACATTTTATTTAAAGAACAGTTTTAAAACCCGATAACTACAATTTTTATAGAATAACAGAATTTATATTTAATTAAACGTTGCGATTATTACTTTTAATTTTCCATGTAAGGGGATATTGAACGCAATTATATTGAAAGTTTACGCGGTTTTGAATCACCTGATTTCAGTTGATTAAACTTTATTTTTGAATAAACATCTGGACCCGTATTCCGACGAGAACTTGTGTGATAATTATTTCAACGTATTAACCACCATCTTACCCTCCACCAGAAGTTCCACGCAGAAGCTAATCATCTATCTACAACATTTTGGATTTTCATTATTTCCGATTGGAATTCGGACGAGCTTCATATTACGGACAATCGAGAATCTTATTTTCGATTTATTACATATGGGATATTAATCGTTTCGATTGAAACTTGGAAGAACATTTCAAGTACGGAAAACATTTAAAAGGCAGTAAGTACGATACTTTTTCTTTATACACGTAAAATATTTTAAATCAGTGTTTAACCACTATTTTTCTTAAGTGAAATTCCCCTTTTGATGAAATCCGTTTTTGTCCCTCTTTCAATTATAAAGAGCTATCAAACCCCTCCTTTCCCCCTAATTTTTCCCTCTCTCGCGCTAGGACCGCATTCTTAGCTCTGTCCTGAGTAATTTTCCGCAAGATTAGACTCGAAAAGGAGCTTGCGTATTCAGTGTTGGCCGGCAGGTGTGGTAATAGGGAGAATTTATTCTTCTTGACCAGAGCACGGGAGACCTGAAGCTGAATCGCACACAAAGCGTGTAAATCATCGGTTGATCAAAAAACTGCATGGTTTTACGTAACAAATTTGGGGGCTCGTCCGGGATCTTAAAAGTTTGCTTTCAACACGCGAGATGAGAAAAAGTTAAATTCTTGCTCGGATTTCATCAAAGAAACGAATATTATTCGGAGTTCAATAAAGAAAAAAAAAGAAACGAAAGTAATTTAAACAGAAGACAATAAAAATAAAAGTAAAATAAAATAAAATAAAATACGAAATAATTGAAGTTTATAAAATATTACGAATTTCCACATGCGGATTGTAAAGATCGTAGTCTGTGATTGCGAGGTGCTTGAGAGAATTAAGAAACGAAAATATTTGTTGCAACTTGGGTTAATAATAAAGCTACAAAAACCGGAAAAGCGCGAGAAGAAGTGCTTAAGGAGATCAACGAGAAAGGTGTCGAATACAGGAATCAATTATAAAGACTAAAAGAATTTTTCTTTTATAGGAAATTGTGGTCAAATCACAAAACTCAAATTAAAGGCGACGGATACTCTCAAAAAAAAAAAAAAAAAAATCACAGAAATTGTGGTCAAATCACAAAACTCAAATTAAAGGCGACGTATACTCTAAAAAAAAGAAAATATCACCGAAATTGTGGTCAAATCACAAAACTCAAATTAAAGGACTACAGGAACTTTTGAACAAATTGGTAAGTGTCGATATTTGTTGCAACTAAAATTACAAAAAAAAAATATATCCATATATCGGGAAACGATTTTCATCCGAAATAAAAGATTAATGCGAAAATTAGATACCTTGAAAATTACATGACTCGATTCTACAGCATTATTTGGAGGAATTGTAAAAAAAAAAAAACACGTCGCACGTCAAGAATTCTTCTTTTTTTCTGTATCTATAATTTCCTAACCTTTGGGATTTGCGAGGGTAATCCGCGAAATCTCGATCTATAATTTTCCGACCGGGGGACTTGCGAGGTTTTATACTCGATACTCACCGTTTTCCTAAAAATTTACCTAGCCTTTGGGATTTGCGAGGGTAATGCGCGAAATCTCGCTCTATAATTTTCCGACCGGGGGACTTGCGAGGTTTTATACTCGATACTCTTACCGTTTTCCTAAAAACTTTCCTAACCTTTGGGATTTGGGAGGGTAATCCGCGTGATTTTGCTTCATACCTTTCGAATCAAGAGACTTGCGAGGTTTTATACTCGATACTCTTATTGTTTTCCTAAAAAAAAAAAAAAAAATAAACTTTCCTAAGCTTTGGGATTTGCGAGGGTAATCCGCGAAATCTCGCTCTATAATTTTCCAACCGGGGGACTTGCGAGGTTTTATACTCGATACTCTTACCGTTTCCTAAAAACTTTCCTAACCTTTGGGATTTGCGAGGGTAATCCGCGAAATCTCGCTCTATAATTTTCCGACCGGGGGACTTGCGAGGTTTTATACTCGATACTCACCGTTTTCCTAAAAATTTACCTAGCCTTTGGGATTTGCGAGGGTAAGCCGCGAAATCTCGCTCTATAATTTTCCGACCGGGGGACTTGCGAGGTTTTATACTCGATACTCACCGATTTCCTAAAAATTTACCTAGCCTTTGGGATTTGCGAGGATAAGCCGCGAAATCTCGCTCTATAATTTTCCAACCGGGAGACGTGCGAGGTTTTATACTCGATACTCTTACCTTTTTCCAAAAACATTCCTAACCTTTGGGATTTGCGAGGGTAAGCCGCGAAATCTCGCTCTATAATTTTCCGACCGGGAGACTTGCGAGGTTTTATACTCGATACTCATACCTTTTTCCAAAAACATTCCTAACCTTTGGGATTTGCGAGGGTAAGCCGCGAAATCTCGCTCTATAATTTTCCGACCGGGGGACTTGCGAGGTTTTATACTCGATACTCACCGTTTTCCTAAAAATTTACCTAGCCTTTGGGATTTGCGAGGGTAATCCGCGAAATCTCGCTCTATAATTTTCCAACCGGTGGACTTGCGAGCTTTTATACTCGATACTCTTACCGTTTTCCTAAAAACTTTCCTAACCTTTGGGATTTGGGAGGGTAATCCGCGAGATTTTGCTTTATAACTTCCTAATCGAGAGACTTGCGAGGGAATACTCGATACTCTAACCTTGAAAAAAAAGGGGTCTTGACAAGTTCAATGGGAAAAAGAAAAAGAAGACTCGGTGGACGACAAAATAATTTGAGACGACTTAAAAACTTGTACAAAGGAATAATTATCGAAAAAGGAGTAGTAAAATCAATTGATTGTCCTGGAGAATCGAGTTATCATCCAACAGTGGCTGTGAGTGAGACTGATAAATTACCGATAATTACTAAAGTAGAGAAAGTCGATACGAAAATAATTTTGTCGAAACCTGTGGCCGAAGATTCTACTGAAAAGTAAATTTTTGGATGTTTTGTCGGTTGATGTATCGAAAGAGGTATTAATAACGATCATCGGTAAATTGTACGCCTTAGAAAAAGATCGGGGAAGATAACCCACGAATACTTTTTATTTATATATAAATATAACGACATCCTCCTTTGATATTAACACACCAATAGCACTTCTTCTCGAGCTCCATTTGGGGAAAGAACTGGAATAATTGGTATCAAATAATTATAAATGACGACTCGATCGAAACTAAACTTGGACGACAAAATAGTTCACGATTATCCTTCGGAGAGGAAAAAAAACAAAAGAAAACAAAGACGGTAATAATTCACCCACGCTATCCAAAGTTTCTGCCGACGAAAGCCGTAACAATTCTCCCACCGTGAAAGACGATACGACTCCAGATGTAACTGAAGAGACCTTTGAAGACCTCGATAAATTTAATAATGAAGATAGTGTCAAACTGAATACGAACAATTTCGGCGAAATTCCCGCGGATAAAGAGAAGGAAACAGGAGCGGTTGGCTTGGTCGATTTAACCGACCCCAGTATAAAATCTTTTGAAATCTCAAACGACGGAATAATTATTGCGAAAACTACGGAGAGTGTCAAATCAAATCCTAACGCGTTTGGAATCAAGGAATTTGGACTGGTTGCTCTTGCAAGGAATAATGACCAAATAGGTGATTCATTTCGGATTCAAGAAATTCCTGAGGATCGGGAGGATTTAAAGGAATTAACAAACAATTTTGAAGAAGCAATCGCCGCGGTAATACCTAACAAGTCCGTAACTGTGATAGGGTTCATAGGGAATGCAAATAGTGGGTATCTACCGGTTGTAAAACATCATACACAACCTGAAGAACCATCGATTCAATCTCTTGAAAACCTTAAAACTCTTAGCCATTCATTTTCTCCTCTGCAAACGGTAGTAGATTCAAAAATCAAACACACACCGGTCAGAGTAGAGACAGCTGGCGGGAGTAACGACACGCCCATTACCGACTCCTCGTCCGCCAACGAAATCTTCTATACCCCCCTTAGCGGGCCTACGCCAGCTAACGTCGTTATCGTAAAAGATCCCGTTCTTAGCGAAAAAACTGCACTATATATTCCGAAAGGTAAATTCGAAAACATCGGTGACGGAAACTCGAATTTAATATTCAAATCCGTTCCAATCAAACCCACAAATTTGACGCAAAAATTATCCTTACAGCCAGAACCTTATTCTTCCTCTCCTGGGTGTTATAAGAATTTTAAAAACGTCAAGGTAAGTGAAAACGCGAAAAAAGAAACGAATTTTTATAAAAGTAATTGCGTACGAGTACCTACGAATCAAATCAACACTACAATGGTTCAACATAACCAAACACTATCTCTTCGGGATGCTCTCGCAGTAATCCCTAATTATGACGGTCACGACTTATCTTTACCAATGTTTATACAGGGGTGTAAAGAAGCTCTGGCTATGATGGGCCCCGGAGCCGAGGGCAATTTGGTAAGAGCGGTACGAGTAAAATTAATTGGGGAACCGCGTCGCACTATTCAAGGACACACATTCGAGACAATAGAAGTATTGAGAAAATTTCTTAAAGATATTTATGCTCCAACTCGAAATGTTTATCAACTGCAAGGTGAACTTGGAACAATATACCAGTTGAATAACGGATCGGTGGTCACTTATGCAAATCGCGTTCGAGACTTGGGAAATCTGATACTTGAAAGTATCGACACTGATGGCAATGGGGAAACGAACAACGCGCTTCTCAATAATACAAAAGCTAGCCTTCCTGCATGTTTTCTTCACGGGTTAAAACCTGAAATAGAGCAACGTCTAACACTCGGTTCGCATCTCGATGAACTAATTAAACTCGCGATACAAACCGAAAAAAATCTTTTCTCGCGAGCGGCATTGCGTTCTGGGGGTCGTGGAACATCGAGCCAGAAAGTCATTAAACTCGAGGGAAAACGAGGCGTGCATGTTGTGACCAGCGAAGATCTAGTGTGTCAGCTATGCAATAAAGAAGGGCACTCCGGTAAAGAATGCCCAAACAATAAGCCTTCCTATGCACAGGCAGCCGCGTCTCCGAATCCAATAAATAACGAAAGAGGTCCGAGCTCGTGTCAAGTTTGTAGGAAAATAGGACACTCGGCTGACAAATGTTTTAGCCTCTTCCCCCCGAATGGTAGTAAACCCATTCCGGACGGAAGAACATTGACTGTATGCCAGGTATGTAACTTGAGAGGACATACTGCTGATCGTTGCTACAAAATCTTTCCACCAGAAAAAAAAGAGTCAGAAAATCAGTCGGTTCTCTGTCAGCTTTGTAAAAATCCGGGTCACTCGGCCGACCGGTGCCCGCGTTTGCCTTCTGCCCCACCGAAATTGATGTCACTACCGAAGGGTCAAGTGCCTTCCAACTTGCAATATAATAACCAAGTGCAAATTAATTGTCAAATATGTAAAAAAGAGGGCCATGGAGCTCCCATCTGTCCGTATCGAAATACTTATTCGCGGCCGTTGAACAATAACCGATTCGAAAATGGAAATTTTGGAAATCGAGGTAATTTCGCAAACCACGAAAACATCGGAAATCAAGATAATTTGGGAAACCGCGAAAATTTTGGGAATCGGAGAAATTTTCAAAATCACGGAAATTTTGGGGATGGGAGAAATTTTGAAAATCGCGGAAATTTTGGAAATCGCGTTGGTAACAACGGCAATGTTAATGGAGAATGTCATTATTGTAAGCAGCCGGGCCACTTCATTAAAGACTGCCCCGCTCGCCAGGCTAACGAAGTAAAGTACGGAAATTCGGGAAACGGCAGCGGCCTCCCGAGTATGGGTGCGCCCAGGGAGCCTCAACAAGACCCGCACCCGATTCATTATATATCAACCACGATCTCAAATGTCAACCGCGAGTAGTTCGAATCTTTAAAATCCAATTGCCAAAGAAAAGTTGCGTTCCTACCGTAGCATTGACCGCCGATGAATTAACGGGCTCGGTTGTAATGATGGTCGACACCGGCGCCGCACCGAATATTATAAAAGAAAAATTCGTAAAATCAAAAACTCCTGTAATACGTGACGAAATATTACAACTTAACGGAATAACTAAGAATTCTATTTTTACTCTCGGTCATGTGGTAATAAAAGCTTTTGGGCGGTACGCTACTTTTCATATTGTGAATAATACTTTTCCTATTGAAGAAGCGGGAATATTGGGTTCGGAATATCTCGATGGAAATCGAGTGAAGATTGATTATGAAAAAAGACAGTTAAAAATGCAGGGAACTAAAATTCCTTTTGCAACACAGGAAATGATTGTTGTTCCTGCAAAACGAATTAAATTATGTTTTGTGCGAGTAAAAAAATTAGATGTGAGGGAAGGGTATCTACCGCCTTTACAAGCAGGAGAAGGCCTGACAATAGACAGCGGATTCGTCAGGAATAATAACGGAAAAGCGTGCATTTTTATCACCAACAGTAATCGTAAACAGTAAACAGAGTACGGATTACTCGCACCGTGCGAGTACAGGTTCCAGTACTAGAGCTAATGGCATCGGAGGAATTAGCTAACAGTATTAAAATAAACAAATCTATTGATGATTCAAGCACAATCGGTGAACAACAAGTGGTAAAAACAGGTAAAATTGATAATTTTGAGAAAATTGGAGAGAGTGAATCCACGGTGGAAAACACGTCTCTTGACAATTCAGTAAATGTTCAAGAATGCCTCGACCCGACGGGTGTAAATGCACTAGAGTCAGTTGCAACGATCCGTGATATAGAGGATTTTTCAAGTAAAATTTTTGATCAAATAAAAGAAGTGAGAAAATGATTGAAAGTTGTACTAAAATTATTTATGAAACTCGGGAAAATTCTTTACAAAAGAAAGAGCTAACGTCAGAAAATGAATATAGTAATTCCCAAAATGTGTCTCAAGGTTCCGTAAAAATGTTTGGTGTAGATTCAATCAAGGGTAACAAGAAAGGAGAAGTAAATAAAGTAATTAAAGAGCAACCAGAAGTTAAGAATAATAAAGTTTTGGAGTCAATTGTGTCTGTAGAACGAGGCGGTCTCGTTGAGGACGACAATAAAAGAGTTAGAGAAAATAATAATTTTGTTAACGTAAGTCCCGGCGTGGCAGTTGTTGAAAGTAATAATTTTGTTGACGTAAGTCCCGACGTGGCAGTCGTTGAAAATAATAATTTCGTTAACGTAAGTCCCGGCGTGGCAGTTGTCGAAAAAACAGGTAATTTTGTTGACGTAAGTCCCGACGTGGCAGTCGTTGGAAATAATAATTTTGTTAACGTAAGTTCCGGCGTGGCAGTTGTCGAAAAAACAGGTAATTTTGTTGACGTAAGTCCCGACGTGGCAGTCGTTGAAAATAATAATTTTGTTAACGTAAGACCCAGCCTGGCAGTTGTTGGTAAAATCGGTAATTTTGTTGACGTAAGCCCCGTCGAGGCGGTTACCGGAAAGTCCGAGGTAAAAATTAAAGATGATAGGAATTGTTGTTGTGAAGAAACCACAGAAATTGAAATGATAGAATTGAAAAAAATAAAGTCATTTAAAGAAAATCTAGTAACTGAAAAAAATTGTAGATCAAAGAAAATTGTTAAATGTATTAAGACCACGAACGATCAAGAAATCACGAATACACTTGAATCATCAAAGATAATTAATTCGAATGACGAGATGGAACGGGAACAGGTTGGGGTAAAGAAGAAACAAAGTTCATATCGAGTCATGAATGTCTCGTTAATACAAAGATTTAATATCGGTCTAATCACTCGCGGATTTCCACCTTTTATTCGCGAAAAAGCATGTTTTGCGTATTCGGCAACACGAATGACAGAACGCTACCATCAAATTGAGAAACTGTTGAGACTTACTGAATTAGATGAAAATGAAAAGATAAATTTGGAACCGTTGTTAAAAGAGAGCGCGCATTTATATCAGATTCCCGGTGATATCTTAACGTGTACTACCGTATTACAACATCGTATCCCCACTACCGACGATTTTCCTATTAACACACGAGGTTACAGATGGCCAGAGTGTACCAAAGAAGAAATAGGTAAGCAAGTGGATGACATGCTTGACAAGGGAATAATAATACCCTCGACTTCTCCTTACAATTGTCCAGTTTGGGTCGTACCCAAGAAAGACGACTCTCTGGATAATAAAAAGTGGAGAGTGGTGTTCGACTACCGAGCTCTCAACGAAAAGACGATTGCTGACGCTTACCCTATTCCTAACATTAACGATATTCTAGATCAATTGGGAGGCGCGAAATATTTTTCGGTATTCGATCTTGCATCGGGATTTCATCAAATAGAAGTCGCACCGGAAGATCGACATAAAACAGCGTTCACTACTCCGAGAGGCCATTACGAATTTGTTAGAATGCCTTTCGGTCTACGAAATGCTCCTCCTACGTTTCAGAGGGCAATGGACCCAGTGATGCCAGACGCTCCCTCGAAAAAGTACCGCACGCTCGCCGAGCTTCCCCCACCGGTGACGTCACGCGCGCCCGCCCGACCGAGTTAGTGACCTCACGCACAACCAAGCCGTTGAGCTAGTGACGTCACGCGTGACGATTCACCGCGTTTTTTTAGAAAATTAATTTCTTTATAGGAAAATATCATGAATTATGTGACTAGAAAAATTAATTGGCAAAATTCCAATCTCTAGTCACATAAAATCGTACGTTTAACCCAAGTGGAAAATCATATATAGGGCAATATATATAATCTGTATAAGAAAATGGACATATAGAATTACTATGAGTTGTATATAATTTATATGAAAATTATATATAGTCTGCAGATTTTATAAAATGATTTTTTAATTTATTTTATTTATTTGACTGAAAATATATTGCACTATACATAATTTTTGTAGAATCTTCATATGTATTGTATGCAACATATGAAAATTTTATATGTCCATTTTCCTATATAGGCTTCATATATTACACTATATACAATTTTTATAGAGTTTCCATATCATTTTTCCACTTGGGAATCGTTGAATGTACAAGATATACAAGATGTATAAAGTTAAAAAGTATTATATGAATCGTGACAGCGCAGAGACAGAGCTGAAGATTTGTAACCGAAAGGTCGTCAGTTCGATCCCATGCTTCTTATATGTATATTTTTTTTTTTTTGCAAACGCAAAATTTTTTTTTTTTTTTGCTGTGCCTAAACTATTAAAACAGTTGAACGAACGAACAATATTTCGCCAAATTATTCAACTGATTTAATTGTTTAAGACACAGCTTTAAGCAATATATATATATATATATATATATATATATATATATATATATATATATATATTATAACCGGCTTCCCTTTTTATTAGGAGGGGAAGGGGTTAGTGAAAAGACGTAATAAGAATAAAATAATTATAAGAAAAATAACCAAACTCGATTTAATAGTAATACAAAAAGCTCAAAAAAAAACAAAAGAAAAACTCAATACTATAACTCTAAATGAAGGGAATATAATAACTCGAGTTAACTAAATAACTATAATGGCAAGGGGGAGGGGAGAAAATAGCAAAACTAAAATGGGCGCCAGCTACGTGACGTGTAGCACCGTTGGGGGGGGGGGGGGAGGGGTACTGCGTAAGACGGTGGAAAAATTTCAGAGTCCAGAGGACGTCGACAATTTTCTAAGTCCGGCCGACGTCGAAAAATTTCAGAGTCCGAGAGGAGCCGAAAATTTTCTAAGCCCGGCCGACGTCGAAAAATTTCAGAGTCCGAGAGGAGCCGAAATTTTTCTAAGTCCGACTCTGTCGAAAATTTTCTAAGTCCCAAGACTGTCGAAAATTTTCTAAGTCCGGGCGACGTCGAAAAATTTCAGAGTCCGAGAGGAGCCGAAATTTTTCTAAGTCCGACTCTGTCGAAAATTTTCTAAGTCCCAAGACTGTCGAAAACTTTCTAAGTCCGGGCGACGTCGAAAAATTTCAGAGTCCAGCACGGTCGGGTGGGGGAAATGGTGGGGGTTACCGGTGGCAGGGACTCTGGGTGTCACGGGGGGAAATATGCAAAGTACAGGGGACAAAAAAAGATTAATAACCAAACTATGGCCAAATGGGGAAAAATTAATAACAAAAATATGGCAAAATATGGAAAAATTAATAACAAAAATATGGCAAAAAGTGGGGTAACTCGGCTAGCCAAAATAGAGACGATTTCAGGGGGAAGGGTTCCCGAACTCTATGGCTTCTTAATTATTACCTCGGTATGGCTGAAAGGGGGGGGGGGGGGTGGCATGGGAATATTCGCTAATGGGGCAAAAATATAAATAAAATCGGAAAGAAAATTAATGTTAAATATCGCCGAGATAGTCGCGATCACCACCACACTACCTCGCACGCAGAAAACACAAAATAATCGCTAATTAAGTCTGATGAAAACGTGCCGGTCTCCACGGGGTGGCAGCCGGTTGACTCGATATAAAAATGAAAAATCCAAACTCTAATGACTTAAAAAATACAGGGCGAAAAGGGGGAAAAGGGGGTCTCAAAACAAATAAAAATTACTCACGCTAATTATCACACACACACACACAATCCTAGTCCCGTGGACAACTCCCACGAGGACTCACAAACTCTGCTATAATATTTACGGGAGGATACGGCGACGGCGAGCTCGAAGTGATAAGCAAATGTCATCCTTCTTCTTCCTCGATGTTTTCGGAGACCCTCGTCGATCCTCGGGACTCGTCGGCTCCCGAGCACTACGGAGTTTCGACATCGATCAACGGATCGAGTGTGGCTGGTCAGTGGCGCTCGAGCAGTGCAGTGGCGAGGCAGCGTAGCACAGCTGGCTGGAGTGATCGCCGCGGGCCGTTTGAGTGCCGCTGGCGATCCTAGCAGTGCGAGTACACCCACGCAGTCGGGCGGCTAACTCCAACTTATGTCCACACGAGTGTGGAGGCTACTCGTGTGGTGCGGGGGGTACTCATCAGCTGGCTCGGATGCTGTCCGGGGTCAGATGGTTTTTCCAGCCCACACTCTCCCCACGTCACTCTGTCTAAGCTGCCGTAGCCTCTTATCTCGTCCTTGAGGGCCTCCATGGTCTTCGGGGGGGCTATTACTCATTTCACATTCATACTAGGGATGGGAAGGGGGGTAAAGGGGGGAATTTCTACACAAAATATTCCTATAAACTAAATCCAAAAATACTGCTCTAAAATACTAAAACAAAATATAAGCGGAGTGTGATGGCCTTCGAGCCAGCCTGCGGGGTGGAGCTGGTACAAAATCTACCGTGTTTGTGAAAATATATATATATATATATATATATATATATATATATATATATATATATATATATTTTCACAAACATATATAAATTAAGAATAAATTAAAAAATAAATGAGAAACATTTATAATTTATTCTTAATAATAAATTCTTATTATATAAACGTGCGCGTGACGTCACACGCCCGGGAGGTGGGCGGGAGACGGGTCCTGACGCGTCAGTGAGGGGCGTGGCTTACGCGCGCTACGGCGAATAGTCGCAGGTACCGCGCGGGAGAATTTAGTCCCGCAGGCGCTCGGGAAGGGGTAAAAAAGTACCGCGGAGGTACTTTTACCTCGAATCTGGCATCACTGAATGGACCTCACGCTGAGCGGCCTGCTCGAGAAAGGTCTGTTTGTTTACTTGGATGATATCGTGATCTATGCTCGAAGCCTTCACGAACACACAGAAATATATCGCGAATTAATGAAACGACTAGAAGCTGCTAATCTAAAATTACAGCCTGACAAATGTGAATTTTTTAAATCTGAAGTCAAATAATTGGGTCATATAATTGGCAAAGAGGGAGTTCAACCTGATCCGAAAAAATTAGAGGCCGTACGCGAATATCCGGTATTAAAAAATGTTAAAAATATCCAACAATTTTTGGGGTTAACGGGTTACTACAGACGATTTATTGAAGGATATGCTAAAATATCGAAACCTCTTACCAAACTTTTGCGAAAAGAAAATAAATTTGAATGGGGATCGGAACAACAAGAAGCATTTTGTAATAATTTTCTTTAATTATAAGAACGTTCCTTTTCATAAAGCATTATCCTCATCAATTTACCATTTATTATCCATTATTAAATCATAATTTATCATTTCATGGCATTGCATCAATCATTACTCACGATCATTTCATAAATTATCCTTAATTCTTCATTAACAGTTCATTGCATTGCATCAATCATTATTCACGATCATTTCATAAATTATCATTAATTATTCATTAACAGTTCATTGCATTGCATCAATCATTATTCACGATCATTTCATAAATTATCATTAATTATTCATTAACAGTTCATTGCATTGCATCAATCATTATTCACGATCATTTCATAAATTATCATTAATTATTCATTAACAGTTCATTGCATTGCATAAATCATTATTCACGATCATTTCCTAAATTATCATTAATTATTCATTAACAGTTCATTGCTTTGCATAAATCATTATTCACGATCATTTCCTAAATTATCATTAATTATTCATTAACAGTTCATTGCATTGCATAAATCATTATTCACGATCATTTCCTAAATTATCATTAATTATCATCTCACACATCAATTTCATATAACTTCATTTCATACACCATTCTTCATTATCGTTTTATAACGGATAATCTCCGATCATTTCGCAATTCGATTTCAATACAAAAATACGTTAATCCGTTTCGAACGGTTACTTAGCTCCTTCACGCTAGGCGTTTTCCCCGCGTCCCATGTCCGCAGAAGGGTAGGAGGGCGATCGGACCATCGCTGACGTCACAATTTGAGTGGCCGCCTCGGTTTCAACGGTCTAACGGGCTACTCTTGCCCGATTCCTCACGAATTTGAAGGCGAAATGCAGATTATTTTCAGCCTCCCGAATTGGATTTTTAGGGGCTCGAGATTTTACAGAATGCTCTGAATTAATATTGGCCCTATAAGAGCGGACCCAGCCGACCTTATTGCGAACACTCTCACTCTTATCACAAATCACCTTATATTAAGTTTTATAAAGCGGATATCAAAAAAGAAACGCAGACTGACAGCCGGTCTGGTGACAAGTGTCTTATGGGAGAGTTCGCGGACGACTGGGATGAGTCGACAAATTCTCGGACCCATCTCAGTGAGCTAATTCACCTGTCGCTAGGTAGATAGGTAGACTCGCTATTGAATTCCCGTTGCGCAATCCCACGTATGGGAATATTCATGTATCGCGCGGTCGATATATTATTGACCATCGATATTTACACAACTGCGCATCTCATGCATTCTCACAATTATCCCCCTTATTTAGCGAACGAAGGATATGCCTTACAGTATAGTACGTGGCGATTTCGGCAGCTAAATAACAAAACATTCTCATTATCATATCAATATATACTATCTAAGAAACCATCAAGAAAAGCATGTTAAACAGGAGATTGTTCTTGGCAATAGTATTTCTTAAGGCTGGAACGATTATATACGTTTTTAACAATGGTGGGATCCTTCGGATCGACCAGGAGGAACGCATTATTACCGATTAGTTTTCCGATTTTGTAAGGCCCTTGAAACAGGTGAAAGAACTTGGCACTGACTCGATCATGCGCGTTCGATTGGAATGGTACTCTTAGCAAAACTAGATCTCCCACTTTCAACGAAACATTGGAGACACTTTTTTGAGCTCGTTTGCGATATTCAAAAAATATTTTCATCCTTGACTCTGCTAACGCGATTTTTTCATTATGTGAGAGCTCAACCACCGGCGGAAAAGGTAGTAGCTTATCAATATTCTCGGTAACTCTGGTCCCGAAATGCAATTCTTGAGGAGTGAAACCGGTGCTCGTATGCACGGTCACGTTAAGAAATTTCTCAATTCGCGGAATATATTGTGCCCACTTGGTGTGCACGTCGGAACAGAGGGTGCGGAATAACCTACCCAGCTCGCGCATCACCCGCTCAGTAGGATTGCTTTGTGGGTGTCGTATAGACGAGTAAATGGCCTCAATGTTTTCTTGCTGCAATCGAGCTTTCCATACCGGCGAAGTAAATTGTGTGCCATTATCTGACAACACTTTTGATGGTTTCCCCATAATTGTTATGTAATCATCGAGGATCTTTTTTAACGCAATTTGGGTAGTGGCTCTCTTAATAGGGTAGAGCTTGACATATTTCGAATGCGCATCGAGTACGACGAAGAGATAGGCGACTCCCGCGGTAGAGCGAGGAAGAGGTCCATAGAAATCGACCGTCACAAGCTCCGACGGCTTGCTTGCGGGTACCAACTGATATGGACCTTGCATGGACTGATTTAAACTTTTAACCCTCTGACATAAGTCACAACATAGCACATATCGTTTCACGTCGGCGTTCATTCTAGTCCAATAGAAATGCATTTTTAAATACGCAAGAGTTTTGGAAACGCCAGGGTGCCCTAACTTCGCGTGTGTAAACTTGATCAGGCGTTCCCCGAGTATAGAGGGTACCGCGATTTGCCAATGTAATCCATCTTGAGCTTTTCGGAAGAGGACCCCTTGATGCACCTGATAATAGGGCACGGTTTGTCCTTCCTCGATTGACTTTATGATCGGGTTGAGATCGACATCGTTTCTCTGTCGCTCGCGAATCATTTTAATATCTTGCCGTATGTCCGATGGCAACTCATCGTATCGGTATGCCAATTTGTAAAGCGTATTAGGCGGATTCGTTACGGCGTGGACTTTCATGTCTAGATCGGCGGTAAACATGGCAATAATTAGTCGAGACGCGTTGCCCTCCGGCTCGAACTTCCCTTCGGGATTCCTGCTAAAAAAATCGGCAACCAGGTTATCACGCCCAGTACAATGGCTTACATGAATCGTATATTGTTGCAAATAAATGCACCAACGAGCTAACCTGGCGGTGTGAAAAGGGGTTGTGTTAAGAAATGTAAGTGCCTGATGATCTGTGATGACATGAAACTCGGTCCGAGCGAGGTAAATCCGACATTTTCCAATGGCGTAAACAATAGCTAAAAGCTCCTTTTCGGTCGTATTATAATTAATTTCGGCAGCATTGAGACAACGACTGACTAGCGAGACAATACGATGTTCTCCTTTCGAACTAATTTGGTATAAAATACCGCTAATCCCTTTATCCGACGCATCAGTTTGCAGTTTAAATGGAACGTCAGGAAGGATATGCCGAAGCATGAGACCATCCGCGAAAGTGTTTTTTAGCGCCAAAAAGGCTTCACTTAGCTCTATGGTCCAGAGCCACTGATTTTTACTTTTCAGTAATGGGCGAAATGGGTCTATTAAATTCGCATGACGTACGCTAAACTGGCGGTAATACGTGCAGACACCGATAAACTGCTGCAACTCCTTGCGGTTTTTTGGTTCAGCGAAGTTACGTATGATATCAAGCTTATCGGGTTTAGGCCTAATTCCATCTACCGAGAGAACAAATCCCAGAAAATCCAACTCTTGTCTACAAAAACAAGATTTGTCTAATCGGAGGGTAAAGTTTTGAGACTGAAGCTCGCAAAAAAGCTTCTCCAGATGCTCCAAATGTTCTTCAAATGACACAGACGTTATGAGAAGGTCATCGACGTAACAGGTAAGAAAAGAATCAAATTTATTTCCCAAGGCGAAATTTAGTGCTCGAATAAACCCGCTACCGGCGGTTTTCAATCCAAATGGTATCCGGCAAAATTGATATAATTGGGACCCATACAAAAACGCTGTATATTGCCTGGACTCCATTGCAAGGGGAATTTGCCAATATCCGTACGCCAAATCTGTAGTAGACATACATTTAGTCCCGTGGTACTTTTGCAAAATTTCTCCTATGATGGGTGGAGATTCGTTGTCGGACTCGATTACATTATTTATAAAGCGTGCATCAAGGCAAATACGAATCCGCCCGTCTTTCTTTTCAACGATTCGCAAAGGATTGCAAAACTGACTCTCAGACCGCTCGATAATTCCTGCTTCCAGCATCTCCGTAATTTCCTGGCCAACTGCCTCTCTCATAGCGAAAGGCACGGGATATGAACGACGCACAATCACTTTCGGCTCCTTTAACCGAATTTTATGCTGATAAGTTCCCGCGCCAGTGGTCTTATATGAAAATAATCGCTTATACCGGCACAACAACTGTTTCAGAGCGTCTTGCTGCTCAATACTATACCTGGTTAACCCTGCTGCAACAGCATTAACATCATCGAAATAATTTTCGTCTTCTCCTTCTAAATATAATTTGCTAGAATATCGCGCATCAACCAGATCGAATTCCTTTCTATCTTGAACGCTACTAAGATCTTCCTCATTATCTACTACAACGCGATTCTCCGGATCATCTCTTTCAGATGCGATTGTTAACCGAGAAACAGTGACTTCCGTAAATAGAGAAGCGTATTCTTCTTTTACTCTTTCTTCTATATCCCTAGGCAAGTCAAACAATAGGCACATGTCTTCAATTATGCTACGAGTGACCGGCTCGAGATCGGGATCTTCCCTACTAGCTATCTCTGACACCGAAAACGTATCAATTTTGGCCTTAATCTCTGGAGTGAACAGCGAAACATCTGTCGGCAAAACATCTGTAGGAGAGCCGAGCGAATTATCCCCCAAACCCACACTCGAGACCGATAACTGCTTATCCGATGCAGGATCACGAACTCTTAAAATTTGAATATAGGTGAAGTCGTCTTCTTGTGACACACTTAGACGTTCCGAGGACTTCTTGCCAAATGACACCAAAGAAGGAGAAATGGTCTGATTATTGACCGTCAATGAGCAGTGGGCATAATTTATTATTGTTCCCGTGCGAAGCATCCAATCACTGCCAAGTATAACATTACTCGATAACTTTGGGATAACGAGAAATACTGTGGGTATTTTTATTTTTCCGACAACAATATCAAGCATTACTTGTGTCCGTACAGGAGTAGGCTTTTCTTTTATTGCGGTAAGCACAACGATATTAGCAACAGGCAGCACCACGAGTTTACCGAGTTTACTCAGGTAATTGTAGAATCCTTCTGAGACGCATGTGACCTGACTTCCAGTGTCAAGAAGAGTCGACAGTGGAATATTAAATATGAAAAGAATGACGTGAGGACACGTGGACGATCGTAATGCCTTATCTTTTGACTTAACCCCCGACTCTTTTGTTATTGACGATGCGAGGTCCTCGAACAAATCGTACGGTGAACGACGCATGTAGGAACCTCTAATCAATGCGCCGCAAGTCAGTTTAAATTATCTGGATTCTGTTCCTCAAATGCCCCACCTCGTCCACTTTGTGCACTTACATTGGAAAAATCGTTATTAATAGGTATATTTGGTGGTGGTACCGTCATGTTGGGCAACGGATACCAGGACGCTACATTTACGTCTAAACCCCGCGTACGATACGAAGGAGATTGACCAGAGCTTGTGCCGCTACTATTCATGCTAGTGTTCGGAGAACTGCTAGTCTGCCGGGACCCTCCGCTACTATTGTGCGATGTATTATAGCTTGAATTATGACTCGATGGATTGCGACGGGATTCACGATTCCTATTTTCCTCATATGAGGCGTCGAGTTGTGCCAGCGCTCTCGCAACAACGTTAGTGTCGGCATAGTCCACAGTGACAAGCGCATCCCTTGCACGCATCGGCAATTGCTGCACGACGCTGTAATTTATCTCATATTGGTCGAGTCTTGGAGTAAAATACTGAGCTACACTAGTCTGCTTGTGAAAATAGGACTGCATGGTTCCCTCCGCCGCGATATACCGACGTGTAGACCACTGTGCTTTTAATCTTACTTGAGTTTGAATCGAGTAGAACTCCTCGAGAAATGCACGTTTAAATGACTCAAAATCTATAAACGCCCCTGATTGAGCTCGATGCCAATCGCGTGCCCGACCATCCAAAAGGGTCTCCAAAACTAGCAATTTACAATCTTCTTGTACCTTTTTTATCAAAAAGTATTTTTCGACCATCTCTATAAATTCATTCGGATTTGCTAAGAGATCATTACCAAATCGCGGAGCCTTTATATTAATATTCATTGAATTTATGCCGCGAACCAGTCCGTTCAACATACCTCTGTTGTTGTTTTCTTCTTCGCTTGCGGTTGAATGGTTCCTGAGCAGTTCATTCTCTTCACGCAATCGACATATCTCTCGTTCCTGTCTCTCCTGATTTATTCGCAATTCGGCTAGCTCGCCTACTAGACGCAGCCTCAGCGCCTCCCACTCATTCCTTTGCCTTGCAATGCGTTCACGCTCGACACGCAATGCTTCGTCACTCACATTCACTTGCCCCTGCGTACCTATACCAGGGGGGTCATTTTGATTAGCAGGCATATCTAACAAATTATTCGGCTCTACGCCGTTCGATTCTGGATTATTCAAGTGATTTAGTTTGCTTGCTTTAGAGCGAGTAAGCATATGTGCTATTTAACACAAAAAAATTCTTAACATTTGAATCAAAACTTAATTTAGCGGACTCTCGTGCCCCACGTTGGGCGCCATTTGTAATAATTTTCTTTAATTATAAGAACGTTCCTTTTCATAAAGCATTATCCTCATCAATTTACCATTTATTATCCATTATTAAATCATAATTTATCATTTCATGGCATTGCATCAATCATTACTCACGATCATTTCATAAATTATCCTTAATTCTTCATTAACAGTTCATTGCATTGCATCAATCATTATTCACGATCATTTCATAAATTATCATTAATTATTCATTAACAGTTCATTGCATTGCATCAATCATTATTCACGATCATTTCATAAATTATCATTAATTATTCATTAACAGTTCATTGCATTGCATCAATCATTATTCACGATCATTTCATAAATTATCATTAATTATTCATTAACAGTTCATTGCATTGCATAAATCATTATTCACGATCATTTCCTAAATTATCATTAATTATTCATTAACAGTTCATTGCTTTGCATAAATCATTATTCACGATCATTTCCTAAATTATCATTAATTATTCATTAACAGTTCATTGCATTGCATAAATCATTATTCACGATCATTTCCTAAATTATCATTAATTATCATCTCACACATCAATTTCATATAACTTCATTTCATACACCATTCTTCATTATCGTTTTATAACGGATAATCTCCGATCATTTCGCAATTCGATTTCAATACAAAAATACGTTAATCCGTTTCGAACGGTTACTTAGCTCCTTCACGCTAGGCGTTTTCCCCGCGTCCCATGTCCGCAGAAGGGTAGGAGGGCGATCGGACCATCGCTGACGTCACAATTTGAGTGGCCGCCTCGGTTTCAACGGTCTAACGGGCTACTCTTGCCCGATTCCTCACGAATTTGAAGGCGAAATGCAGATTATTTTCAGCCTCCCGAATTGGATTTTTAGGGGCTCGAGATTTTACAGAATGCTCTGAATTAATATTGGCCCTATAAGAGCGGACCCAGCCGACCTTATTGCGAACACTCTCACTCTTATCACAAATCACCTTATATTAAGTTTTATAAAGCGGATATCAAAAAAGAAACGCAGACTGACAGCCGGTCTGGTGACAAGTGTCTTATGGGAGAGTTCGCGGACGACTGGGATGAGACGACAAATTCTCGGACCCATCTCAGTGAGCTAATTCACCTGTCGCTAGGTAGATAGGTAGACTCGCTATTGAATTCCCGTTGCGCAATCCCACGTATGGGAATATTCATGTATCGCGCGGTCGATATATTATTGACCATCGATATTTACACAACTGCGCATCTCATGCATTCTCACAATTTGAAATTTTGAAAAATAAACTTTGCACCGCTCCAGTTTTACAGTATCCAGACTTTTCTAAGCCATTTATCTTAACCACAGAAGCATCAGGTTACGCAATCGGTAGTATTCTTTCCCAAGGGGAAATTAACAACGACCATCCCTGCGCTTACGCTTCCCGAGCCTTGAGCCTAGTAGAGGAACGGTACGATACTTACGAAAAAGAAGCTTTGGCTATAGTATACTGTATATTGCATTTTCGACCGTACTTGTACGGACGGCACTTCACGGTGGTCACCGACCATAAACCACTTATGTGGTTTCGACGGGCTACTGACGGCAATCCCAAAATCTTACGATGGAGATTAAAATTATCTGAGTACGAATACGAAATAGTGTATAAAGCCGGAAAAACTAACGTCAATGCGGATGCTCTTTCTAGAAATCCAGTAGAAGAACCTTTTGAAGAAGAAGGGGTTTTTATTGTTCGAGTCAATCCTGTAACTGGGGATCGTACTCGCCAAAAATTGACGGAAGACGAGATCGCGAATTTATTAGCGGAAGATTCTGACGACAATTTCGTTGACGGTGAGCAAGAAAATATCCGAAACGATTATTACGACGACATAGACGAGTGCGAGTGGGAGCGCGAATCAGTCGACTTCTCGGAACATCATATAGGTTCGAGAACCGTTGAGGATGCATGTAACGTTATACCCGAAGACGAAAGCTGCTTGTTATCTGCGGGGATACGAGAAACTCCGAGCGTAGTTGCGCAACCAGAATCACCAGCAGAGAACAAAGCCAGCGAAGAAACCGCGTCGAACCAAGGCATGAAAGCGAACGGCACCCCGCTGAAAGGGTCTGAGTTATTCGAACACGTGGTAGTACCACTCGAAAAAAATCTCTCTAATAGTTTTCTCTCTAATGAGGAGGCGGCCGATGACAGCCAGGTCGAACATGATAACCCCCGAGACGAGACAGAGACATTCGGCCGAAAAAGTCGTTCTGGAATTCCTCTCGAGGCTAGCGATTCCGAGTCAAGTGACAATGAAATCGGCCCCGAGGTAATAGATTCAATTTTATTGCCAACGGATGTTCCTGTTGAACCTGTCAATGGCAGGATAGTCGCTTCTAATGTCATACTATCGCGCGAGTTATTTCATACTCGACGCGATAATATGCTCTATTTTGTATCCACAGACGGAAAACCGATAGACGATAGCGCGTTGCAATTAAGAGAAAACGACGACTTTCCTATTTTGAAAATACTAAAATTACTGAAACCACAATCTATTTCGAAGAAAAATAACAGATTTGACATAGCTTTGCCAATCACGGACAACAGTGGACAGGGTCCCAGTTTAATTTTGGAAAATATAATAGAGGTGTTGAAAAACACTCGGCATTTGGTTGAAAAATTATCATTACTGACACTCAGTTTTGCAAAATCGAAAAATATATTAACTGTATCTTGGGAAGAAGTAATCCGCCAATTTCGATTAATATTTGCTCAAGTAACGATAAAAATTAGAATTTGTCTTGGGTTGGTCAGAGAACCCCAACCAGAAGATCGAGATAAAATCTTGGAAGAAATGCACTGCTCAGCTGTAGGCGGACACAGGGGCGTCACTAAAACTTACAATCGCATCCGCCACGAATATTATTGGAAGAATTTGAAATCTGATGTTCAATGTTATATACAACGATGTTTGCAATGTCAATTAAAAAAATTAGTTAGAGTAAAAACGAAACAACCAATGATGATAACTGATACTCCTGCAATTGCTTTTGATAAAATTGCAATGGATATAGTAGGCCCTCTGCCAAAAACTAGAGCCGAAAATGAATATATTCTTCCTATTCAATACCAATTAACGAAATACTCTGTAGCTATTCCGTTATCAAATGTAAGAGCCCCTACTATCGCTGAGGCATTCGTTAAACGATTCGTTTGTTATTTCGGAGCTCCAAAAGCGGTACTCACCGACCAGGGCAGCAATTTTTTGAGTAATTTCATGAGACAAATAGCTAAACTATTTAAAATTCGGAAAATTAGAACTACTGCTTTTCATCCACAGTCAAACGGTTCTTTGGAAAGGTCTCATCACTCGTTGGGAGAATATTTAAAACAATTCACTAGTAGACAAAAGGATTGGGATGAATGGGTTGAAATGGCTATTTACAATTTTAATACTAACATGCATGAAGGGACCTAGCATACTCCTTACGAAATGGTATTTGGAAAAATAGCCTGTACTCCATCGAGTATGCCGGAATCTGAAATGGAAAGACTTCCGACTTATGACGATTACTTGCGGCAATTAGTATCTCAAATTCATGAGATTCAGGGAATGGGAAGAAACAATTTAATAAAGGCTAAACAAAAATCGAAAGAATATCAAGATCGGAAAATAAACCCCGTAAAATTTACTACAGGTGAATCGGTATTTTTGCTTAAAGGACCAAAACCCGGGAAACTCGGCGATCACTATACCGAACCTCACGCGATAACTGCGATATTGACAAACGGTAACATACGAATTAAATTATCTACACGGGAAATCGTGATGCATTCTAACAGACTAAAAAAATCGAGAATACCATTGTGAAAGGAACTTAGAGAAAAATTAACAAAATAAAAAGAGGATCAGTTCTTGGAAATAATAATGTTTTTTTTTGTTTTCTCTCACCTACGTGAAATAATATTTCAGTTTAATAAAATAGAAAAAAAGACTTTTCGCACATTTATTTGAAGTGTCGACTTATACCGTAAAGTTTCTCGTGTTTAAGTCAAATAATGATATTTTATTTCAATACAAAAAAATTTAAATATATTCGAAATAATAATATTTTATTATTTTTTTTTTATATATTGTAACGCGGCATTTCGCGTTACCGCAAGTATCGCTGCAGCTTCCCCCTCGTTGCATCATTTATTTTCCGAAGCCGCCTCCAACCAGCAAGCCACTCGCGAGCTAGCCGGCTCGAGCCGACCAGAGCCTCTATTATAATTACGAAAAAGACTCACCCTTTCCTTATTTTGAGCATTACATATCGCGAGCCAACTACTTACCGACGACCCATCGCCGGCGAAGAGACATCACCGTGGGCCGAGGTCCGACAGCGGGGCGGCGGCGGGCCGCCCGCCTAATGTTCACACGGAGAGACGAGACCTGCCATCTCTCGTCAGCCGAAGGGAGGCTACCCCCTCCGCCTCAGACCCCTCACCGGCCCTACCAGCGGCGCAGCGCGATCGGCACGCGCCGAGGATCGGGACTTGTTGGCTGGACGCGGACGATAGCGCACTGAATCGGCGTAATAGTTGAAGTATTCGGAACTAAAGCGAAATAGTGTAAAAAGTAATTTTGGTCAGATGCTTGGAGAAAGCATAGTCCGTTGGACCCTAATTTGGATTATATAATAACTCGAGTGGGGTCAGTGCAGTTATTATTGGTTTGATAATTGTTGAGGTGCTGTGTCGCCCTCACTGGTCGTTATTATTCTGTTTATTAAAAGCCTGAGTGAGGTGAAACGCTTCACGTCTCACCCCGTTATACGTGGTCACAGAGTCGGCTCGGTCCGGCTACGATTATCGTAGCATATTGTCGGTGTCATTAATTAATTGTGCATCCCCGATCTTTTCGGTTATTTTACATCATTAAAATTATATAAAATCAGTGGTACCGTCGAGTACATTTTCCCCTTCAGGGAATTATTATTGGTGTCAGTTATTTTCATTAAATCAAGTGTGTTGCATATCGAAATTCGTGGTGTCAAATTTATTCGCGGTTATTCGCGAGACTCTCCCCTCTCCCCCCCCCCCCCCCGCGACTCGCTCTACCGATAGGCAGTCGGATATTTCGCATTTCTAGTGTTTCCTCTTGGCCCTTCAGGCACTAATGGAAGGGCCTGGCGCCTTCTAAATAATTAGTATTTTCAGGGTGTCGAATTTGTCGAACGATTCTCCGTGATAACTTTCCCGAGTTATCGCGGATAAAGAATCGTGTCACAATATATATAAAAGGTTTAAATTAATTTGAGATGACAACATTTTATTTACAAAAAGGTGGAATTTGTATCAAACAATAATATTTTATGTTAATATAGAAAGTTAAAATTTATTCGAAATATTTATATTCTAATACAGGGAAAATTGACATTTGATCAAGTAACAAAATTCAATTCTTCAGAAGTAATAGTTTACTTGAAAATTAAAACTTTGTTCCGATAAAAATCTACGTTCAACAACATTACGGATAAAACGAACAAACTCATTACGCAACACCAGTTGAATATTGCAAAGAACAATCCTACCGTATGAAAGACAAGATAGAATTTATGGGATACACAATTAAGCAAGAGAGCGCGATGTTTACCATGACTTTTGACAGTGATGATGATGATAGCTTCTAAATTGTAAACAAGAAATACAACATGTGCGGGATATGCTTTGATTCGCTCTATAGTGCCTTACAAATTAATTCTATCCCTTCTACGGGTATACGTGTGAAGAATCGAAGGACCGATCATTGTATAAAGAAAAAAAGAATTTCACATTTTTAATTTAATTTTTATTGTCGCCTATAATAAAATTTGTTGAGTAAAGGAAGAACGTGACAACATTTATTGATCGAAAAAAAAAAATAATAATAATGATAATAATAATATATTGTAACGGTACGATATATCCCCAACGACAAAGTCGTTGTTGACAGTACGCGCCACCGTAGAGGATCGACCCAGGCATTAAGTCGAGTCCGTCCAACGGTTCTGTGGCTCACGCCCACTACGTCGACTCGCGATCCTCGAGCAGCCGAACCGCGAGTAACGGAAATCTGGAAAGCTGGCAGTGGGGACAACCATATATAAGCCCGCCGCTTCTTCACTACTTATATCAATTCTTATCTATCTCTCCTACTGGAAGAACCCTCCTAGTATTAATTATTCCGATTCTTGCTTGGCTCGAAACTGCTTCGACACCTGCAAGAATTCTTGAGCACAGCCCAGCTCACCCGTTTGGCTCAATACTGCATTGACACAAACGGTTCCTTCCGTGAGCACGCCCAGCTCCTTTAGGCCTCAAAAACCTACCGTACCTACCATCTTTCTCTATCTCTTAGAAATAAGCACGTGTAAAAAAAAAAAGAAAACACCGAAATTAAACTACATGGCTTGATACCGTATCAACACATGTAGTTCCATCTCTTCCTTCCCTGTATGTTCTGATAGTTACCTCTATTAATAATACCACTATCACCTGTGCGGCCTGATACTGCATCAGCACGCATACTCTAAAATTCCTCAATTTAACTACATGGCTTGATACTGCATCAACACATGTAGATCCTTCTTTTCCTCATACATTCTTTTTTTTTCAGCAATTATAATCATCTACAATTCCCAAATAACCTGTACGGCTTGATACTGCATCAACACGTACACTCCAAGATACCGCTATTTAAACTACTTGGCCCGATACAGCATCGGCACATGTAGATCCATCTATTTCCTTGTCATCGGTCATAAAACTAACTACAAAATAAAATCCTAAATTACCTGTACGGCTTGGTACTGCACCAACACGTACACTCCAAAACGCCTTACAAAAACTACTTGGCTTGATACTGCATCAACACTCGTAGATCCATCTATCCTAGTAACTGCATCTTATAAAACACGCCTCTTATACCTGTGCGGCCTGATACTGCATCAGCACGCATACTCAAAACCTCCAAATATAAAACTACTTGGCTTGATACTGCATCAACACTCGTAGATCCATCTTATTCCTGGTCCATTTAACCTTTGATTATAACGGCGTATTATTTCATATAATACGTTATTAGAATCATCGAACTAACCGATTCTTGTCTAGCCCGGACTCTCCTCCGAGCTCGTAGAGAAAAGGTAAACACCTATCCCGTATATGCGCGCTTGGCTTGGAACTGCTCCAACACTCGCCCGCGTCTCGTAAACACATATGGCAATACGAGTCTCTGGCTTTGGTCGAGCTCGATCTTGAAACATTCTCGGAAGTAAACATTAAACCCACTGATTAACGCTTTTGCTTGTCTCCAAATACGTCTACAATTGAAACCTTCGCGGACCCCTTTAGCCTCCGCGAGCTATCATTCATCGGTAATGTCTAATTAATGTAATCCCATGTAGACGCGTGCCGGTCCTTTCAATAGATAACAGGATTACAAGGGATTGAGTGTTTTTGTGTGTCTACGACCCGACATCGAGACAATCCCTTCCAAGAAAAGTTTAAAGGGAAATATAATGTTTTAAATTCGGAATTTCAAATTAAATTCTCGCATTGATGGATTTTGTGCATCTCTGTCAAAAACTATCAATCCTAGAGAAGCAATAACTCACTCTTTGAGACGTGCAGACTGCATTTTGTGCATCCGCTCTTATTCCATTGCTTTATCCAATAAATTTATATTTAAACTTGGAATACTGTTTACGAGAATTATTCAACATAATAATTCTAGCTTGATTCATTCTTCTCGAACGATCTATCTTCCTATGATGAGATAACCTGCTCCCTTGAGTAGCTCTCTGAGGAAACCTTTTCACTTATTATCCCTCCCTTATTTTTGTTGGAGCGTGTCCACAACCCGGGAAAAACGGTTCATATATAATCATATATGTTCATATATAATCATATAATCATGAAATTATATACAACTTTACGAAAATATGTATTATTAAGGTAATAAAAATATGAGTATTAAGGATTCAATAATTTGTGTTAGTCTACATGTTACTAAATCTATATGAAATGAAATCGTCGGACGATTTATATAATTATGGGCGCGATTATATATGTACAATTACATTGTAACAATTGTATATGATCATATATAATCATGACTGACCTTAGATGCTTCAGAAGATTATATCTATTTAGGCATCGTCTTATATAATCACATATAACTATATATGATTGTATATGCTCAGATACAATTATACACAATTATATTTTCTCATATAGGATCATATATACCCAGATACAATTATATATGATCATGCATGATCATATAGAGACAAAATTCATATACAATCATATATGAGCAGTTTATATATGATTATATATGATTATATATGAATCGTTTTTCCCGGGAAGTGACAACACGCATAGTAAACTCCTTGCATATGAGCATTGCGCTCCTCGTAGTATCGCCAGCTTACTACGTGAACATTAGAATCATTCAATTTTGCTATAAATCGGGTTCTCCCGCATAAATTGCTGTACTAAGTCATTAAAAGCAGAATATCGAGGACAAGCCATATATTTTTGCAATGCACTTCAGTCAGTTCAACTCTTCGTAAATAAAACCGATGATGAGAACTCATTTTTGCCTGACTGTAAAAATGAAATTCTGAGGTTTCTTTTCACAACAAAGTTATTTTTCGAGTCCAGTACACGAACTCTGCATTTTTGCGTGTTAAACAACCTTAACTTCTTCTAAATCGATTAATTTCCTAAATTTAGAATTTCAACAAAATCCGTTTTGTTACAATATATATACATACACATTGAAATTTGTCTTAAATAATAAAGTTTTATTTTAATACAAGCAATCGAACTTCATTCGAAATAATAATGTTTTATTTATAATAAAAAAAGAGCTCAAATTTGTTCTAAATAATGATATTCTTGAAGTTTGTATTAAATAATATTCTATTTTTTTTTATATATAGAAAATTGAACTTTGTTTAAAGAAAATATACTATAACCGGCTTCCCTTTTTATTAGGAGGGGAAGGGGTTAGTGAAAAGAGGTAATAAAAATAGAATAATTATGAGAAAAATAACCAAACTCGATTTAATAGTAATACAAAAAGCTCAAAAAAAAAACAAAAGAAAAACTCAATACAATAACTCTAGATGAAGGGAATATAATAACTCGAGTTAACTAAATAACTATAATGGTAAGGGGGAGGGCAGAAAATGGCAAAACTAAAATGGGCGCCAGCTACGTGACGTGTAGCACCGTTGGGGGGGGGGGGGGGGGGGGTACTGCGTAAGACAGTGGGAAAATTTCAGAGTCCGGAGGACGTCGAAAATTTTCTAAGTCCGGCCGACGTCGAAAAATTTCAGAGTCCGAGAGAACCCGAAATTTCTCTAAGTCCGACTCTGTCGAAAATTTTCTAAGTCCCAAGACTGTCGAAAATTTTCTAAGTCCGGGCGGCGTCGAAAAATTTCAGAGTCCAACACGGCCGGGTGGGGGAAATGGTGGGGGTTACCGGTGGCAGGGACTCTGGGGGTCACGGTGGGAAATATGCAGATTACAGGGGACAAAAAAGAAAAGGAATTGATAACCAAACTATGGCCGAATGGGGGAAAAAATTACTAACGAAAATATGGCGAAATATGGAAAAATTACTGACGGAAATATGGCAAAAAGGGGGAAAATTACTAACAAAAGTATGGCAAAAAAGTGGGGAAAATTACTAACAAAAAATATGGCCAAAAGAGTGGGGAAAATTACTAACAAAAGTATGGCAAAAAAGTGGGGAAAATTACTAACAAAAATACGGCAAAAAAGTGGGGAAAGTACTAACAAAAATATGGCAAAAAAGAAAAGATGGGGTAACTCGGCTAGCCAAACGGCGGGTAACGGAAAATTGCGGGAGATCTGTCAACGCTCAGCGGGTAGAGGGGAGACCAGAGGGGTCAGGGGGTGGATTCCCGAACTCAACGGCTTCTTATGTATTACCTCGGTAGGTTGCGGGTCGGAAAACTCTACAAAAAGGACCGAAAAGGGGTTGGCTAAATTATGGGGGTGATTTCGGGGGTCGCAGGGCACTATTTAATCGCTAAAAAACAAGAAAGAACCACCACTCACTGGAACACGCAACAGGTGGCAATGGCACCTGTCGAGATGACACGCGCGGCGGATACACAACGGCACTTAATCGCTAATTATTCGCAAAGTACGGGTTGTCGGGGTGGTTAGGGGCAAGGGAAAAATAGCAGTACTCGAGTACTCACGATTTGTAGCCTCGAAAATACGCCTTCCACTCAGAACACTTGATGAAACTCTCAAAAACTCGTAGATAAATGTTAACACTCGAAAATGGCGTCACTCGGTTGCGGTAGCTCAGCTGAAGTGGCGGGCCGGCCGGCGTCTTCTTCCTTGATGCTCGGCGTCGTCGCTGATTGGCCGCGGCTCCCATGAGCAAGATGGCGCGGCGAATGGGAGACCGCGCGCCTGGGGATTGGCCGGCGGGTCGAGCGCAGCAGGCAGCAAGATTTGAGTGGCGAATTCCGGAGGCGGTGATTGGCGGCGAGGAGACCAGGGACGTGCTAGTGCTGCACGTCCCCTCTGCCTGCGCTCTAACCGCGGACCTCAGCCCCGGCAGCGACGGCCCTGCAGCTCCGGCGTCTTCTCCCGGCCGGCGCCACATTCAAACCCTATACCATCACATTCATACACACACTCATCCGTCCATTCGGGGCAGGGAAAAAAAAACTAACCACTCGTACGCAAAACTAAAAAAAGAACAACGCAAACATAAATCATAATAACAAGCTCGATATAAAAATAACAATAATAACTTAAAAAAAAAACATATATTTACCATTCGCCGCGGGAGTGGTGGCCTCCAGCTGAACTGGCGCACACAGAGCATGCGCCGTGTTACAATACATATACACATTGTGACGTGGCGTTAATGCAGACTCGCAGCGACGTGCACAGCTGAGACCGCTCGAGCGTCGAAGTTCGCGACATAGCACATTACCGTTTTCATTTCTCGAGGCCCGAAACCTATAGTAGATTAATAAGAGCGTTTGACTGCCGAGAATGGTAACAGTTACAGAAAACTCCCGGAATCACTCGAGGGGTCGAGAATTTCGCGGAGCGGAGAGCGAGACGGAAAAAGAAGGAAAGCGAGGATCGACGAGGCTAGTCGATACGAGTCCGCGACCCCCACTCCGGAAATCTGAAGCGCGTAACCCGCCTAGCGATATGCGACTACCCGAATAATTAGTCGATCCAAGATCGAAGGATGGAGTAGACGCGTTAGAGTGATAATCCGACGAGTAATAGATCGCATAAGAAGCACTTCGAACGTCCCGAAGGCATCGAGTGCATGCTATCGTTTGTGCGTCACACACGGATATTATTAGGGAAAGTCAGTAGTGGAATAAATTTTTGTGTGTGAAAGACGAACAAACATAGAAGGATAGTCGCAAAGAAACCGACCACGAGGCACCCAGCGACTGCTCGAGGCAGCAGAGACCAAGTCAAGGATAAGGAAAGTGACACCTTGACTACCGGGGAGATTGATAGTCTGGCGTCCATCGGATTTTATAGTGTACGGAAGAGTTGAGTGATTGGTTACAGGGTGTCAAATATTGGGACGGGTGGGTCTTGACGAATCCACCTGAATACTTCGAAGAGCCCGTCACAACATAAACAATAATGTCTTACCGTTGAAATTTAGTTAAAAAGGATAATTTTCGTTGCTTCTTACATTCAAAAGTATATTAAGTAATAATATCATTTTTTTTCCTAGTAAGTTAAAATTTAGCAATATCAAAACATTTACGTCACTTCTAAGTAATAACATTTGATCTTAATACGAACGAATTTGTACCTTTGTCCAAAGAAATCGTTGCAGTTGTTCTACGCGGAGAAGCTACAGTCATTCATCTACTTTTATTTAGTTATATTCCTTTCTCTTTTGGGTCAACCTCAAACGAATACAATATAGATAATATTTTCTTGTATACCACCATGCCGGGTGAAGAACGGGCCCTCGACTATCGATATAAACAACATCGGCTCGACAGTTTCCGCACGTGGTCAAAGCCTTTTATAAGTGTGGCTGATCTTGCTGCTTCGGATATTTATTACACGGGTCATGACGACAATGTTATTTGCTTCGAGTGCAAGGTAGAAATTTGTCAATGGCCAGAGGGTGAAAATCCTATGGTTGACCATCAGCGTTGCCAGGAACAATGCAGATTTATTAAGAAAATACCTTGTGGCAATGTTCCTATCGGGGAGAGACCCTCATCGATACCAACATCTCGACCAGGAAGTCATGATGGTTATGTATCTGCAACCTCGGATTGTCAACTACCTAGCACGGTTAGACCGGGACCATCGGGTATCGAAAGACCCAAAGGACCTGCGCATGTAGGATACGCGAGTTATGACGCAAGATAAAGAACTTTTGAAAAATGGCCACGATCCATGCCTCAATCCAAGGAATGCTTAGCTGACGCGGGCTTCTATTACACTGGCAAAGGCGATCAAACTCTTTGCGATCATTGCGGTGGAGGACTGAAAGATTGGGAACCTAATGATGATCCTTGGGAACAACACGTCAAATGGATACCTAAATGTTATTATCTACTCATGGTCAAAGGACAGGCGTATATAAACATGGTCACTGGACTCACCATGACACCACCTTTCAAAGAAGAAACGATACAAATGAATCTTCCGAGCCACATACAGAAAGTGGAATCCGAGCCTACACCAGAGTCGGAGAATGCTGGCCTTACGGCGGGTAAGTTGGTAGACGACGCGAGGATGTGTAAAATATGTTGCGGCGAAGAATTAGGTGTAGTTTTCTACCCTGCGGCCATATGGTCGCCTGTGTTAGATGCGCTCCTAATATGACAACTTGTGATCTATGCCGGCAACCTGTCAGCACAACCATTCGAGTTTTCTTCTCTTGATGACCCATTTATCCATTTTGGAAATGCGGGATTTACACAGATTAATTTTAACAATGATTCTCTATCTCCACTGAACAAGGTAACAACAATTAAAAAATATATATAAACAAAAAAAATAATAACTAAAACAAAAATAAAAAGCAAAGAAAAAAATATACAAATTTTGCAAATAAAATTCAAGTAAATAAATTAACTAAACATGAATTATAAAATAATTAAAAGTGGACCGTATCGCTGCTTATTCGTAGAACTAGATAAAAGGGTTTTCGTGAGTTTGACGAACAAGATAAGTCGAGACTACTCTAGAGCAAATGCTTAAGATAGTGATAGGCAAGTGACCAAACGAAAGACGTACAAAAACATTTCGAATAATTCAAATATTCAATGACGGAAAGTGATTTGCGGAAACACTTCGACATACATAGATCACCTAAAACTACTTATCAAAGAAGTTGAAAAGGAAAAACCGTTTATTATACCAGATTTTATAGTTATAAACAATTTGAATTTTTTTTGGATATGTAATTCCTCGAAAAGATCTTGACGAACTTTCAGCGCAATACTATAAATATCCGCTTGGAAGAGTGAAATTCGAGTTGGAAGAACATGCTCGCGATTTTGAAGAATTGGAGCGTAGAGGAACTGTCACAGATCAAGTAACTCCTGAAATAAATCCTTTCCTTAGAGACCAAATCCCACCTCATTATTTTACTCCTTGTATTTTTTTAAATTTTTACCGCCTTAGAGAAGGCCTATGTTTTTCGTATGTAACCCAAAGAATATTGTGGAAACATCAACTATTACAGGTACCTAGACCCGCAAAAAGAAAATAATATTTTGCAGATGGTTTTACCAATCACGTACTATGTTAATCATATGACTTGGTAATAAACCAATCAACGTTTAGTAAGTGCATATAGAAAAAAAAAACAATAACAATGATAACATAAAAATAATAATAATAATATGACATTTTTATTTTTTTATTTTGACGTTATGAACCATAATAATGATTCTATTAATGATCAAAACAGCAACCATAGGATGATATTCACATGTGAAAAAGAAAAAAAAAACAATCTTAGGACCTCCAGAACAGACGTCAATATGGAACATCAAAAGTCCTGCGAAAGAGTCGATACACCTTGCGACCAAAAGGAGACATCATTTTCTCAACGAAAGGAGAAGTGCAGGGAGCTACGTAATAAAGGTTGAAGTATATCAAACTACAGGTAAAATGAGAGGACAGCATTTTACAACATTTAACTAAAAATCAAAAAAAAAAAAAGAGAAAAATAAAAACTAATGAAGAGGATGAGAAATATGCATTTTAAAGGAACTATCACTTACTCTACTAACAAAAATACGTTGAATTATGTTCAAAGGTTGCAAGAAGAAAACATATAGATATATATATATTTCTTTTACATCTTGTGCCAAATAATGATAATAAAGTAAATAAATAAATAAATAAATTATTATTGGATTCTTCCGTATGCCTTCTTCAGGCTTTTACGTTTCCCCTCTCCCCTTTTCCCCGTTCCTTCATAGAGACCCCTCTAGAGTGTTATCCGCAGCCACTCATCCTAATGCACTACTGTATCGCATTTGCACGAGAGCACGGGGAAACTGCGGAAAACCTGGCCGATACAGTCGGCTTTATTTTTACTGAGTTTCTACTGTATGAGAATACATTAGAAACTCAGAAAAACTGCCTCCCGCTCAGCAGTTGGCGCGCAAACCAGTGCAAGGCTAAGCGGTCACCCATCCAAGTTATGACCGCAAATAATGCTCCTTAACTCTGGGGACCGCCGAAGCCACACACCGACCGCGCGTCCACTGCTGTCGGTTAAATAAATAAATAAATAAATTAATTAAAAAAAAAATAAAAACTGATTTTTTGTTATTTTTTATTTGATCTTTAGTTTCAGTTGCATGAATGATCGATCGTACAAGGAACCATCACCCACAGGAAACCGGGATGTGGCCACACGGAAAGAAATGTTTAACGCACCAGGAAGGTCGAAGGGACCACTACCGCACTCTACCCGCACCATTCGAGCATGTTTACGCGCCTAGAGAATGGAACTGGAAACCCCCCGCAGTATGGTGAGAAATACAGCCATACTTGCCTACTAATATCGGCCAATCCATCGCCTTTGGAGGGACCTATCATACGCTGGTCAAATTCGACCTATTGCTACCAGATGGACAAGACCCCACTGTGATCTCCGAAAGTCATCGCACCGACCCCTCTGACCCTGACTCTGAGGAAGACACGGAATCTGATAGTCCTACCGATTCCGACAGCGAGGAACAACTCGAAGATTGGCGACCCAAGGGAGAACACGCGGAAGAAGAAGACACCTCGAGTGACAACAACTGAAGACCACTGAAATCAATCCTACCATCAAAAATACGTATGAATTTGGCAGCCAACGACTCCTATGCGAGTAATTATAGGGTTAAGAAAATATGTATTCTTGAATTAAGCGTTCAATATTACCCAGGGCTTTATTTTTCTTATCCATTATTATTTTATATTAAATTTAACTGTCAAAAAAAAGAAAAGAGAGAAAAAAAACGAGGGGAACATATATATAGATGTATCCCGATAAGATAGGAAATAGAGGAAACAAACCTAAAAAAAAAAAAAAAAAAAAAGAAAAAAAGGGAAAGAATTGATGATGTAATGAAATAAGTAATTACATTAAAAATTTTTTTTTTTCGCTAAAGTTGAGTTAGAACACTACCAGTTACGCGTGACCAACGAAAGTCATTTACAAATTCCAAAGACAAGTAACGAAAAATATTGTGATTAAACAAAAGTTATATACCAAAGTTTATACATTGAGGCTATGGTCCAGAAATAACTGAGGGCAGTTATTTGATTATTAGGCTTCCCCTAATAATCATTTTAGGGGGGGAGGTGTTACGTCCTGACGCAACTTCATTTTATTTCTCTCTCTAATAATTAAAATAAATAAATGCAAGATCAATTTTTACAATATCGGTCGAGAATAGAATAAATTCTCGCGGCTAATAATATTCGGTACGAATAGTTGGTATGAACGGAGCGAAATTTTGCTGCATGACCTAAAGATCTCATATGCGAGGGATATCTGTAGCTGGGATGCGGTCCCGCGGCCGCGCGCGCCTCGCTTCGCGCCGAGCGTTGGTTGTCTGCCGCAAGCACTCGGCCACGATCGGAGAAGACGGGCGTTCGGGAGGTCTCGCGGGGTGCGGTGGGCCCGCATCGTCATAGAGGCGCTCGCCTGGCTACGCCATTTTCTCTACTCCCAATATGAGAAATAGTTGAAGAAAGGGAAAACTGCGCCTACGTGACTGAAGACGCAAGAGGGCGACAAAAGGAGAACGGACAGGCATAAGTACTGTCTTACCGGCTAGATAAAGAGGAGACCCGGAGTTGGCAGGACAGATTCCCCACTCGAATGGGTACCCCTGGAGTAACTATGTTGCTTTAAGAAATCTTCCTCCACGCCCTCTTAAAATTAAAGAACGCCTTCTCATTACTAATCAAGAGAAATTACAGACTGCCGTTAGGGATCAAAGATCCATTGTGGGAAATACTTGCGATCTTGTATCGAGATCGAAACGAAATCCCAATAAATGCTGATGTCACGTAGATGTCTAAATCAAATTATTAAAGGTCGCAGATTCCGTTCCTTTCATTAATGCTGTTATAAATCGAGACTCGGAAGAAAATACAAACCAAAGAGGCACTAGAGAGAGAGAAATATTTTGACATAATGAAGAAGGATTAAAAACACGAAATATATGCTAAGTAAAATTTGACAAGAAATACATTTATAACGAAATAATAAAAGTTAACTATGCAGAAACGAGGTAATTAAACATTGGAATTTGTAAATCACGAGACCGAATATTATAAAGGCGTGATGCGGATTCAGGTCACCACGTTAAAGACTTAGGAAAATTATATTAACAATAGTTATTCTACAAAAACCATAATGGTTCATAATGATAAAATAATAACACATAAGTACGACAAAATAACAACAAGAATTACGACCATTCTTAATACAAAATCACTTCCAATAATTATATTGGGATCGTGATCAGAAAACTTCGTATTGGATTATATTAACGAAAATCTTGTATTTATTTGTTTTGTCGTAATGCATACAGAGAAACTTAGTAATTATAAAAACAATTGCGACGTTATATCGAGATCGAAACGAAACTCCTATAAATATAGATGGTCACGCAGATGTCTAAATCAAGGTCACGTATTTAGTTCTCTCCGTCAAAGCTGCTACAGCTCGCGATTCAAAAGAGAAGATAAACCGACGAAACACTAGAGAGAAGGAGAGAGAGAGACAGAGAGAAACATTTCGACGATGAATAAGGATTAAAAACACGACATATATGCTAAATACAATTTGACAAAATTACATTTATAACGAAATAATAAAAAGTCAATTATACGGTAATTAAAACCTTGGAATTTGTAAATCACGGGACCAAATATTATATAGGCGTAATGCGAATTTAGTCGCCAGGTAAAAAGACCTAGGAAAATATATTAATGGAAGCTATTCTGCAACGCTATAATGATTTGTAACTATAAACAATAACACATAATTACGACAAAATAACAACAAGAATTATTACCATTATTAATTCAAAATCACTTCCAACAATTATATTGGGATCATGGTCAGAAAACGTCGTATTGAATTATACTAACAAAAACCTCGTATTTAGTTATTTTGTCGTAATACATGCAGAGAAATTAAGTAATTATAAACATAAGGTAGTTGATTAACGCGACACGTAATAAATGTAACGAATATTTTCATGTAAAGTACTAAGCCGCAGGAATATTGGTAACCAAAGCGTGTTTTATATCAGCAATAGGCTGTTCAATTCGTTGGTTGGTATAGGGACGCTCGAGACTCCAGAGATCTATATTAAGAATTCCAGGAAACGATAGCTTCGGCGATGCAAAGAGCGAGTTAGAATTAAGGAATTCACGAAGATGCTAGTTGCTGACCAAGCAATCGAAGTAGGAGGTAACGGCCTTGAGACGACATCTTCTTGGAAGTACGGGTGTACGAACGGGAGCTCGGTCGCTAGGCGAAATAATGAACACCGCGGATAGCGACCGAAAAATCATCCCATTTATTCTCCGCCCCCTAATATAAAGCATCATCGCGCGATCCACTCTTGCGATCCTTATAAGGAGATTTAGTCTAATACCTAAAAAGAATGAGTGATCGAGAAAGGGGGGGTGGGCACTCCTATAAAAGGAGGCGATTTTGCCGGAGCCGGTGTGAAGCGACGGGTGAAGCTACATGTGAAGCTAGGAGGCACGACGAAAAGCACGGCGGACAACGCACGACGGACGTACGCACGACGTGAAATACGGTTTCCACGCAGAAGCTAATCTTCTATCTACAACATTTTGGATTTTCATTATTTCCGATTGGAATTCGGACGAGCTTCATATTACGGACAATCGAGAATCTTATTTTCGATTTATTACATATGGGATATTAATCGTTTCGATTGAAACTTGGAAGAACATTTCAAGTACGGAAAACATTTAAAAGGCAGTAAGTACGATACTTTTTCTTTATACACGTAAAATATTTTAAATCAGTGTTTAACCACTATTTTTCTTAAGTGAAATTCCCCTTTTGATGAAATCCGTTTTTGTCCCTCTTTCAATTATAAAGAGCCATCAAACCCCTCCTTTCCCCCTAATTTTTCCCTCTCTCGCGCTAGGACCGCATTCTTAGCTCTGTCCTGAGTAATTTTCCACAAGGTTAGACTCGAAAAGGAGCTTGCGTATTCAGTGTTGACCGGCAGGTGTGGTAATAGGGAGAATTTATTCTTCTTCACCAGAGCACGGGAGACCTGAAGCTGAATCGCACACAAAGCGTGTAAATCATCGGTTGATCAAAAAACTGCATGGTTTGACGTAACAGAAATCCGTGGACAAATATCGAGCATGCTACAACGATTTTGAGGCGTGGAAAAAAACAAATAATATTGATACGTTTAAAGAGGAAGTGTTTCTCATTTATTTCGATGAGATATCCGCGAAGTACAAACCATCGACACGTTGGAGCCGTTGGTCAATGTTGAAAAAAATAATGGATCTCGACCATGGCATTGATCTCGACTTTTACAAAAGATTGAAAGCACTCATCAAAAAGAAATCTAAAGGATTTCAAAGTAGAAAATCCAAAGTGCTCACTGTGCCTCAAATCACAACATTTTTGACGACATCTCCAGATGCAATTTACTTGGCAATGAAAGTAAGTAAGAACTATATACATTTCCAAATACATTAATAAAAAAAATTTCTCAGAACGGATAATTGAAAATAAAAACTAAATTATTTCTTATTCGATGTACAGGTGATCTTGATCTTTGGTGTTACTGGTGCGATGCGGTCAGGTGAATTCTGTCCCTTAACTCTGCAAGACATCGAGGACACTGGCTCAAGACTAATCGTAATCATTCGTGACACGAAAAATTACTATCCTCGTTCATTCGTTATCGAAAAGGAATATTATCAAACGGTGAAGAAATACATGAGCCTGAGACCAGAGGGCTCGCGTACTGAGAGATTTTTCATAAGATTCCAAGGAGGAAAATGTCTACGTCAAGTAATTGGAAAAAACAAAATTACTGAAGTGCCAAAAACGATTGCACTCTATCTGAATTTGCAAGATCCCGACCGTTACACCGTACACTGCTTTCGTCGCACTTCAGCTACACTCTTAGCTGATTCTGGAGCAGATATCAGCGAACTAAAACGTCATGGTGGGTGGCGTTCTGAACAAATTGCGCGTGGATACGTTGAAGATTCTGTCGAAACTAAAAGTCGCACTTTCCATCGTATCACCGGTTTTGTCGAGTCATCGTCATTGGATCCATCGAGTAGCGCAGAACACATGGAAAATACCGACGCTTGCGGTCGAGGATCTGTCGATAACTCCCTAGTAAACGTTGCTCAAGCTCTACCGAAACCTGGTCTCATTCATTGTCAAACGAAGCAAGGCCCACACCCAAGGATTCCACTGCAGCTTGTTCCAACGCACACAGAGTCGAATCCAAACTCAAACCCAAAAGGTTCGCCGAAAAAGGTTCTACTTCACAGAAACGAAAGTACAAATCGAGAAGCTCCAGTCAAACCTACGGTAGCTACCACCGTGCCAAGTCCAAAGGCAGCAGGTCCATCGACACCAGATCCAATTGACAGTGAACAAATCGTATCACGAAACGATGAATCTGGTCAAGAATTTAGAGAACCACGACAAAAAAAAAGAAAACATTCCACAACGATACGCGAGACCAACGAAAATATGGATCCACAGACAGAAGATTGGATTAATGAAATTCCGAACAAATATCCGATTTTGAAGATGAGAAAATGCAAGATTCACCATCTTACAATCAACTACAACATTACGAAAAATGATTGATTGATTGAGTATTCGCTCCGAGTCACAAAGTCGATCAACAAGTCGCACCTCTATCCTTGCGTTAGAGTCAATTTCACTTAAAGTATTTAAGTCTTTAAGTTAAAGATCGTGATCACGTTCAAATGCAGTAAACTATGTGACGTGTGCCTGCTTTTCCCAAAAAATCTATATTTTAACATATTCTAATTGTTCAATTGATAATAAACAATAAATATAAAAAACTTGGTTGTTTCAATTTGCAATTTATGGCATTAACAATTAATAAATTTAATAATTTGGAAATCGACTATTATACATTTTTCAGCTATGAATATATTTTCTCAATAGTGCATTCATTCTACTTTTAGATCTCGATATATGCATTTTGATTGATACATTTGACGTTTCTTCTAACCTCATTTGCCGGACTTTATTTCTCACTTTTTTGGTGTCGAACTTCCCACCAAAAGGGACGAAAAATAGTATGTACACAATGTACTATTACAGAATTTGGTTATATCGCATAGAGTACATTGTATCGTTGTTGTCATCTATAATTATATTCCACAAAATTGCTTGTTTTATCGTTTGCACGAATTAGTTCGTTTGTATCTAGGTGCGTGACTGTCTGACTGACCTGAGGTCCAGGCCAGTATTAGAATGGGTGACCACCTGGCTGACTTTGATGGTCATTAGGTGGATAGCTGACCACCAATTTTGCGGGGCGCTGTCATAAGGTCTGCCGGCCATAAGCTCGAATGACGTAACGTCGAATTGTCACAAGTTCGAATGGTTATAATCTCGAAATGACATAAGCTCGAACGGTTATAATCTCGAATGGTCATAAGCTCGAACGGTTATAATGTCGAAAGGTCATAAGCTCGAACGGTTATAATGTCGAAAGGTCATAAGCTCGAATGGTTATAATCTCGAAAGGTCACAAGCTCGAATGGTTATAATCTCGAATGGTCATAAGCTCGAATGGTTATAATCTCGAAAGGTCACAAGGTCGAATGGTTATAAGCCCGAATGGTCATAAGCTCGAATGGTTATAATCTCGAAAGGTCATAAACTCGAATGGTTATAAACTCGAAAGGTCATAAGGTCGAATGAATATTTTATTATCAATATAAAAACAACATAAAACAATACAATATAAAAAATGTCGCATACATCAAATTGTATTCGCCGGTCAGATATCGGTGCACGGTCTAAAGTTGCAGCGGTTGTTGCGTGCATGTGGCAACCGTTTTTCGTTTTTCATAGCTTTTACCTCGTAGCTTTCGTAGGTTTGAAAATTCGTTAAAAATTGCGGAAAAAGTTTCTGACAAGAAATGCCTGATACTGACATTCAAGAAGAAGTTAGAAAAAGAAGATATCGTAGCGTTAACGAGAATATTTATGGTGGCTATACATATTTTCGGGAAAAACTGATAGACGACGGAACCATGTAAGTATATTTTCCTATAAAATGAGCCTAGCATCCGCAACACATTAATTAACGATGGTTCCCACCGTATTTGATTGGAAAAAACGGCCTGCCGTTAATTGCTTCCTCATAGACAGATTCTTTCTTTTATTTTACTTTTTTTTCGAGATTTTAATGTTAGATCAATCAGAGTGATCCAAAACATCGAAAATAATGGGTTAGAAAGTTCGTCCGTGTGCGTGAATCAGAATCTTATAGTAATTAATTGGGTTATAATCCAATTAACCTCGTAGTATTTGAAATATTTAATGGATTGTAATGGATAAAAAAAAATTAAAGTTACGTTCTGTAATTGTAATAGATTGCAATAAATAAAAATTACTTTTTATAACTTGTAATTTTTCATTACAATTTTGCCCAACTCTGGTGTGTGTGTGTGTGTTAAGAATTTGAAGATGGTACAGCTATTATTTTATACTCCAAAATTTAGGTACTTGGCGTGTCTTCTCAAGAAACGGGGATGTAGAGGTCGCGGTATACTGAGTGCACGAGGGGATTTTACTTTGACTCATGACCATAACCACGCGAACGATGAAGAAGCTGTTATTAAACGAGATCTTAAGAGAGCACTCATTGATAAAACCGAACAGACAATGGGTCGGCCAAAAAATGTATACAGTGAAGTGCGACCACTGTAAGTACTTCCATTTCGTCACATGAAAAGTATGATGAAACATGAAGTTTTGGTTGTATGCGAATCCAGCAGAAATTTAGAAAATCTGCTTTAATATAAGCTAAAAACTACTTTAATAGTAATAAACACTGTTAAAAATATTTATGTTAAAATTACTGTACAGTGCAGGAAGCTCTTCTACAGAAACGCGTATATAAATTTACTATACGAGTATAACATAAAATTGATGTACATTTCTGCTAACTTCGTTACAAAAGTCGTATTAATTGATGCACAGTATAATAGAATTGATGTACAGATAGAAACCAAAAGAAATGGACAAAAACCATATAGATCCAGATAGGATGCTAGATGTATATATATATACTAGGATGTTATTGTGGCTCGGGCGCTGTGCGCGCTCGCAATCGCCCTCTACCAAGGGTGCCACCTCCGAAGGGTGCCCCCCCGAAGGATCCCCCCCCTCCCCCTCCCCCTCTCCACCCCTCCCCCATCCCCCCTTCCGCCAAGCCCTGAGCCCGAATTATTCTAAGTCCCTCGATTCTTGACACGGCGGCGGCGGCGTCGGCGGCGAGATCTTTTTATAATATAGAGAGATATATATCCCCTTTTCCTCTATAGCCACCCTGACGCAGCGGTCGAAATGCCTTACCCTCAGGTAGAACGCAGTATGCGTCGAAGGAGGACCAAGTTTCAGCCGTCAATGCCTCAGACACTAAAAGAATATGGAATGATTTTGACGGCCGAAGAATGGAAGGACTACGTGTCGTACGATCGGGGCGTTTTAGACGTAATAAACGTCGAGTACTTTGATAAAAAATCGAAAAATATGAAGAGTTGCGTATTGCTATTCGATCGAGAGTTCGTCGATCAAGTAAAAGATGCGCTCGAAATACTGGTTGATGCCACATACAAGGTCACTCCTTTATTGGATGGCGTTTACCAAATGCCGACAGTTATGGCAGTCAAATATAACCATGTATGGCATATCCGTTATTATTAATAGGGAGGCTGCGGTTGCTTAACGAGGTTCGTCTGTCAAGTAGTATCTTTCCCCTCTCGACAAGTTACCTCTCTTCCTGACAAACCTTCTTAATGCAGGAGTTACTTGATGCGTGGGTTCGCTTAAAGCGCTGAAACTGTCAGCCCTGACAGCTTACAATGAATTAGTCTATCGTTGAAGAGGGTTAGTAGTGTATGTCGTCAAATATTGAATCAGTAAAGATACAATAAGTGAATAAATCGGTGTGTTTTTTTTAATGGAATCAGTACTTCACGTAAGCGTCAAGTAATCCAAGCCTCCCTTGAATTAATAATATCTCGAATAGAATTTCTATAAATTGATTCCATTCTAGGCACTTCCTGTTATTTGGGCTTTGATGGGTGGTAAAACCACTGAAGCATATGATGCAGTTTATAATAAACTCAAGGAAATTTTCCCGCTATTCCAGCCTGCCCACGCGATAACTGATTTCGAACAAGCCCTTCGAAATGTATTGGCCCGCTCATTCCCAAACACCGCTATCCATGGGTGTTTTTTTCATTACTGCCAGGTGCATTAATACCCTCCTTATTCCGTCGATTGAGTTACATTTTTAAAGCATTCCGCTTTGTTCCTACTAAATTTGATGAATTCAATGATTTACTTTTTATACTCTTTTCCCGGATCCAATAATGAAATCGATTGTTAGAACCTTACTCGTACTAGGTACATGGCTAAAACGATGGCGGCCGTACATGTGTGTCTGTTCCTTCCAATTTTTATCGAAATCTGAACAGCCGTTAATTTTATTCTATTCGACTCCTTTTACAATGATTTTATTTGAAAAAAAAAAAACATTTTTAGGCGTTGTACAGGAAAGCGCAAAGTGAAGGAATAATTCGTGCGATAAAGGGAAACGCTGGTGGCGAGCTCGTCCTACGTCAGTTTATGGCGCTGGCACTGTTGCCGGCCCAGGTGATTCCCGAAATGTTCGAATTTATAAAGAGAAGTGTGCCTTTGGACGTCGAGCCTCTGTTCCGAGAGTACTTCAAATACTTTCAAAAACAGTGGTTAGAACGAACAACTCCCGAAGGGTTCTGCGTTTTCCAACGTCTGAGATGCACGAACAACGCTATCGAGTCCTATCACAAGACGCTCCTTGATAAAATGGCAACGCATCCGCAAATTTGGATATGGACGAGTAAGTTACCAGGAGACGAAGCGTTGCGCACTCCGAGTGATTCCGACCTGTTGCCTGCTAGCATGGCAAAAAATATCATCGATATTTTCTTCATGTCAAGCTAATTAGCGTGAACTCTTCCCATATTTGAATATAGAGCATTTAGCCGAGATTATGGCAGCGACGCACAGCGGGCTTTTATCCCTGCAAAAAGGTCGTGCCATCACGCGAATACAAAAGATGAGATCCGTTGTCGACGAGAGGTCGCTCAAGCGAGCATGGGATAAGTTGGATGACCAAAAAATATCGGCTCGAGAATTTCTCGTCAACGCAACCAGCTTTGTCGGAAAGTTCCGACGTGACCTCGATTTTACTAATCCTGAAGAATACGTTCCCCCAACGGACTACGACGACTGGTTCGAAAACGCAGACGATCCTCAAAATCCTCCTCCTGATCTTGCCCTGTCACGAGCTGATCATCCTCGCCATTTGGTCCAAGGTGACCTTCCTTACTTTTCACGCCTTATTTCCTTGCCAATTCACTTAACCTTACTCAAAGTATATTTAAAATACTTGCTGATAAAAATAGCTGTTATAAATTATTAAGTGAAACTTGACATTCTCACATTTTTGCAATAATTATGGATAATTTTGAAAAAAATATCCTCTTCTACCGAATTCTGATATTTAATAGGCGTAATAATCCATAACCATTAAGACCCGAAAATATTTAAATTCAATTTCTATTTTTTTTTGTCAATAAATGATTCTCAAAGTTAACGCACTTTGAATTGAAATCTGTTTAGAGCACCGAGTAGTACAAGAAATGCAGGATGCCCAAGAAGTAATTGGAGAAGAATTCGTAATCATAGAATACGAGGAAGAAATAGAATTCGAATGATTATTAATAGTGTCAAAAGAATACCCGCAATCAGTGCTTCGTTATTTCTTATTGAATTGTAATGTTAGCAATTACAAGATTAAATAAATAATTTTACGAAACTCATCTAAATGCACAATTCTTTATCAATTGGTTGCGTTACAACACTATTGTTGATTTTGTATATTTTATAACTATTAAAGTTTGAAATCTCTGATGTTATATTCATTCGAACTTATGGCTATTCGAGTTTATAACTGTTCGAGCTTATGACCTTTCGAGTTTATAACCATTCGAGCTTATGACAATTCGGGCTTATTGCCATTCGACCTTGTGACCTTTCGAGATTATAACCATTCGAGCTTATGACCATTCGAGATTATAACCATTCGAGCTTGTGAACTTTCGGGATTATAACCATTCGAGCTTATGACCTTTCGACATTATAACCGTTCGAGCTTATGACCTTTCGACATTATAACCGTTCGAGCTTATGACCATTCGAGATTGTAACCGTTCGAGCTTATGTCATTTCGAGATTATAACCATTCGAGCTTGTGACAATTCGACGTTATGTCATTCGAGCTTATGGCCGGCAGACCTTATGACAGCCCCCCAGATATCGGTGTGTTGAAGAAAATTTCTTCCACCAAAAGCTGTTAATTCGATCTGGCCCGGGGGCAGAGAAGTTCTTCATGCCCAAGATTGCCTTATTGACTTCATCCTCGGTGACTGGTGGGCACTCTCCTTGCCGTTGTTGAACGCGTTCACATAAGGCGGAGAAGAGCCCCAAGGCCGGAGTGTCCTGCTTGAACGAGGGTTCCTGTCCGTATAACGCTTTCCAGTAAGCTTCGACCTCCTGTATCGACGGAACCTTGTCCGGCGGTTGCGTTTTCTGTTGGAATAAGCGTGAGGGAGTGTGGCGAAAAAGATGGTTGTTTCGCCACCGCCTCAAACGCTTCTCTAGGGACTTCTTAATCTCCACTAGAGCCCGCACCCTATCAGAGCAATGCTACTTTATGGTAAGCAGCACCGCCTGATTGAGTGTGTGGTGTTGACGACGCAAGGTGGCACATATGCGCCGAACCTTGGGCGTGAAAGCCTTGCCAGTAGATACGTAATCCACCACACACTGGATGCGGGACGCATACCGCCGGGCCATCGATACCTTCTTATTATTATTATTATTATTATTATTATTATTGTGTATCTTTTTTGTTTTGTAAAATGCCCGACCGGCCCCGTAGGGCTTATTATTATTATTATTATTATTATTATTGTGTATCTTTTTTGTTTTGTAAAATGCCCGACCGGCCCCGTAGGGCTCCGACTCACCTACAGGACGGACGGGTTAATAAAAATCATTCTGCCTGACTGCTCCTCCAACCCGGAGGTAAGCAGTCAGGTCAGTCCAGAATCGTGTGACCTAAGTAGACGGAGCGAACCCAGAATGACCGCCTTCTGCATTCGACCCGCAAGTGAGTCGGCTTTCTGCCGACAGGCGGGGATGATCTTAATGTTCGTGACAAACGACGGCTTCATTCCGCCGAGAACGCCGATTATGAGTACCACCAGCTTGACCGTGTACCCTCGGTATAGCCCGCGAAGCTCGAAAAGGAGATCCTAATATTTCGTCCGCTTGTCGTCTTCTTTAGTAGCGATGTTAGACTCGCCCGGAGCCGAGAACTCGATGACAAAGATCGCATGTATCTCGTGGTCGAAGACGACATAGTCAGGTTTATTGGCTGTTATTTGCCTGACAGTGGGAAATGAATAGTTCCTGGGAATACGGCACTTCTCATTTCCCACGACGGACTCAATATCTCCAGGGGCGTAGGGAAGCAGTGGCGTCTCGTCTACCCCGTAAGAGTGTCGAAGGTGGTAGTACAACACTCTTAGGGCCGCATTATGGCGATGGATATAGCCAGAGAACGCATAGTTGGGACATGCAGATAGTATGTGCATGAGTGTCTCTGGCGATCGTTTGCAGGCCCTGCATCGTGTGTCAGGGACCTGCATATTATTATTATTGTGTTTCGTAAAATGCCCGACCGGCCCCGCAGGGCTCCGACTCACCTACAGGACGGGCGGGCTAATAAAAATCATTCTGCCTGACTGCTCCTCCAACCCGGAGGTAAGCAGTCAGGTCAGTCCAGAATCGTGTGACCTAAGTAGACGGAGCGAACCCAGAATGACCGCCTTCTGCATTCGACCCGCAAGTGAGTTGGCTTTCTGCCGACAGGCGGGGATGATCTTAATGTTCGTGACAAACGACGGCTTCATTCCGCCGAGAACGATTATTATTATTATTATTATTATTATTATTATTATTTTGTTTCGTAAAATGCCCGACCGGCCCCGCAGGGCTCCGACTCACCTACAGGACGGGCGGGTTAATAAAAATCACTCTGCCTGACTGCTACTCCAAGCCGGAGGTAAGCAGTCAGGTCAGTCCAGAATCGTGTGACCTAAGTAGACGGAGCGAACCCAGAATGACCGCCTTCTGCATTCGACCCGCAAGTGAGTCGGCTTTCTGCCGACAGGCGGGGATGATCTTAATGTTCGTGACAAACGACGGCTTCATTCCGCCGAGAACGCCGATTATGAGTACCACCAGCTTGACCGTGTACCCTCGGTATAGCCCGCGAAGCTCGAAAAGGAGATCCTGATATTTCGTCCGCTTGTCGTCTTCTTTAGTAGCGATGTTAGACTCGCCCGGAGCCGAGAACTCGATGACAAAGATCGCATGTATCTCGTGGTCGAAGACGACAATGTCAGGTTTATTGGCTGTTATTTGCCTGACAGTGGGAAATGAATAGTTCCAGTAAATACGGCACTTCTCATTTCCCACGACGGACTCAATATCTCCAGGGGCGTAGGGAAGCAGTGGCGTCTCGTCTACCCCGTAAGAGTGTCGAAGGTGGTAGTACAACACTCTTAGTGCCGCATTATGGCGATGGATATAGCCAGAGACCGCATAGTTGGGACATGCAGATAGTATGTGCATGAGTGTCTCTGGCGATCGTTTGCAGGCCCTGCACCGTGTGTCAGGGACATGCATACCCATCACCTGGCTCTGGTAGACGAGCGTGTTAATTACGCCATCCTGGCAGGCAATGATGAATCCCTCCTATTATTATTACGTTTCGTAAAATGCCCGACCGGCCCCGCAGGGCTCCGACTCACCTACAGGACGGGCGGGTTAATAAAAATCATTCTGCCTGACTGCTTCTCCAACCCGGAGGTAAGCAGTCAGGTCAGTCCAGAATCGTGTGACCTAAGTAGACGGAGCGAACCCAGAATGACCGCCTTCTGCATTCGACCCGCAAGTGAGTCGGCTTTCTGCCGACAGGCGGGGATGATCTTAAGGTTCGTGACAAACGACGGCTTCATTCCGCCGAGAACGCCGATTATGAGTACCACCAGCTTGACCGTGTACCCTCGGTATAGCCCGCGAAGCTCGAAAAGGAGATCCTAATATTTCGTCCGCTTGTCGTCTTCTTTAGTAGCGATGTTAGACTCGCCCGGAGCCGAGAACTCGATGACAAAGATCGCATGTATCTCGTGGTCGAAGACGACAATGTCAGGTTTATTGGCTGTTATTTGCCTGACAGTGGGAAATGAATAGTTCCAGTAAATACGGCACTTCTCATTTCCCACGACGGACTCAATATCTCCAGGGGCGTAGGGAAGCAGTGGCGTCTCGTCTACCCCGTAAGAGTGTCGAAGGTGGTAGTACAACACTCTTAGGGCCGCATTATGGCGATGGATATAGCCAGAGAACGCATAGTTGGGACATGCAGATAGTATGTGCATGAGTGTCTCTGGCGATCGTTTGCAGGCCCTGCATCGTGTGTCAGGGACCTGCATATTATTATTATTGTGTTTCGTAAAATGCCCGACCGGCCCCGCAGGGCTCCGACTCACCTACAGGACGGGCGGGCTAATAAAAATCATTCTGCCTGACTGCTCCTCCAACCCGGAGGTAAGCAGTCAGGTCAGTCCAGAATCGTGTGACCTAAGTAGACGGAGCGAACCCAGAATGACCGCCTTCTGCATTCGACCCGCAAGTGAGTTGGCTTTCTGCCGACAGGCGGGGATGATCTTAATGTTCGTGACAAACGACGGCTTCATTCCGCCGAGAACGATTATTATTATTATTATTATTATTATTATTATTATTTTGTTTCGTAAAATGCCCGACCGGCCCCGCAGGGCTCCGACTCACCTACAGGACGGGCGGGTTAATAAAAATCACTCTGCCTGACTGCTACTCCAAGCCGGAGGTAAGCAGTCAGGTCAGTCCAGAATCGTGTGACCTAAGTAGACGGAGCGAACCCAGAATGACCGCCTTCTGCATTCGACCCGCAAGTGAGTCGGCTTTCTGCCGACAGGCGGGGATGATCTTAATGTTCGTGACAAACGACGGCTTCATTCCGCCGAGAACGCCGATTATGAGTACCACCAGCTTGACCGTGTACCCTCGGTATAGCCCGCGAAGCTCGAAAAGGAGATCCTGATATTTCGTCCGCTTGTCGTCTTCTTTAGTAGCGATGTTAGACTCGCCCGGAGCCGAGAACTCGATGACAAAGATCTCATGTATCTCGTGGTCGAAGACGACAATGTCAGGTTTATTGGCTGTTATTTGCCTGACAGTGGGAAATGAATAGTTCCAGTAAATACGGCACTTCTCATTTCCCACGACGGACTCAATATCTCCAGGGGCGTAGGGAAGCAGTGGCGTCTCGTCTACCCCGTAAGAGTGTCGAAGGTGGTAGTACAACACTCTTAGTGCCGCATTATGGCGATGGATATAGCCAGAGACCGCATAGTTGGGACATGCAGATAGTATGTGCATGAGTGTCTCTGGCGATCGTTTGCAGGCCCTGCACCGTGTGTCAGGGACATGCATACCCATCACCTGGCTCTGGTACACGAGCGTGTTAATTACGCCATCCTGGCAGGCAATGATGAATCCCTCGGCCTCAGACATCAGACCGGCTGACTGTAAGAATGTAAAAGTCAGCCGAGCAGACAAGTCCATGCTGTCGATGTGCCGAAAGAACACTCCGTGCATGGCCTTGCCCACGTGCCGCTCGAGCAGGGTATTATGCTCGGCGGCTCTGTTGGTGCTCCTACGCCGGGACGGTTCCAGGTCGATGATGGAATTAATCGACCTTCTGCCGCCCCGACCAACACGAAATTCCAAACCGAGGTTTTCTGCCGCCTTCTCTGCCGCCCTGTATAAAAACGCCCCAACCCCCGTCCTTTCATAATCATTCACGAAGGACAGGAGAGGATTCGCACTTCCGATTACGTCGCAAGCTACACCGAGGACCAAACGATCATGCAGGCACTCCAATCCAAGTAGGCCCCTTCCACCCATGTGACGCGGGAGGTATTACGGGGCACGGAAGATCTAGGATGAAGACTCCTATGGATGTTCATCATCTTGCGTGTGCTGGCGTCGAGTTCACGCAGCTCGTCTCGCCTCCATTTCACTACCCCGAAAGAGTAGAGAAGGACTGGGACGGCAAGCATGTTGGTAGCAGCGATCTTGTTCCGCCCAGACAATTCGGAACTCCAAATTTGCCTAAGCCGCTGCCTATACCTGCCGCGGAGAGTCTCCTTGACTGCCGCAGCGTCCTGTAATGGATTCTGCGACACTCCGAGGTATTGATAAGACTCTCCGGCGTTAAGGTTCTTAATGACGCTCCCGTCCACGAGCTGCGCATCCTCCGCAAGACGCCCAGATCTTCCGCGTTCTAAATGGACCACTGCGCATTTGTCCAATCCGAAGGCCATGCCAATATCTCGCGAGTAGGTATCCACTACGGCGAGTGCGAGGTTGAGATCGCTCTCACCGGAGGCGTAGAGCTTCAGATCATCCACATAAAAAAGGTGGGTGATCTTGTGCCTCCGGTTGCCGACAGGTCCACACCTGTACCCGCGAGTTTGGCGCACGGCGAGAGATAGCGGCAATAGTGAGATGCAAAATAGGAGTGGGCTTAAGGAGTCTCCTTGAAAGACCCCCCTCCTGTACTGAACCAACTCTGTGGACTGAGTTGCCCCACCGATGGAAATGGTGAAGCGAGTCCTCCAGAGCGGTAGTAGGTGTTCTATGCATCTCACTATGCGGGGATGTACCGCAAGGCACTCGAGGAGCCTCACAACGAGCTGATGCGACGTTGTGTTGAATGCCTTGCGGTAATCGATCCATGCCATGGACAGGTTGCGTTTGTACTGGACTGAGTCCTGTGTGACGGATCGATCTATCAACAGATTTTCTTATTATTATTATGTTTCGTAAAATGCCCGACCGGCCTCGCAGGGCTCCGACTCACCTACAGGACGGGCGGGTTAATAAAAATCATTCTGCCTGACTGCTCCTCCAACCCGGAGGTAAGCAGTCAGGTCAGTCTAGAATTATTATTATTATTATTATTATTATTATTATTATTGTGTATCTTTTGTAAAATGCCCGACCGGCCCCGCAGGGCTCCGACTCACCTACAGGACGGGCGGGTTAATAAAAATCATTCTGCCTGACTGCTCCTCCAACCCGGAGGTAAGCAGTCAGGTCAGTCCAGAATCGTGTGACCTAAGTAGACGGAGCGAACCCAGAATGACCGCCTTCTGCATTCGACCCGCAAGTGAGTCGGCTTTCTGCCGACAGGCGGGGATGATCTTAATGTTCGTGACAAACGACGGCTTCATTCCGCCGAGAACGCCGATTATGAGTACCACCAGCTTGACCGTGTACCCTCGGTATAGCCCGCGAAGCTCGAAAAGGAGATCCTGATATTTCGTCCGCTTGTCGTCTTCTTTAGTAGCGATGTTAGACTCGCCCGGAGCCGAGAACTCGATGACAAAGATCGCATGTATCTCGTGGTCGAAGACGACAATGTCAGGTTTATTGGCTGTTATTTTCCTGACAGTGGGAAATGAATAGTTCCAGTAAATACGGCACTTCTCATTTCCCACGACGGACTCAATATCTCCAGGGGCGTAGGGAAGCAGTGGCGTCTCGTCTTCCCCGTAAGAGTGTCGAAGGTGGTAGTACAACACTCTTAGGGCCGCATTATGGCGATGGATATAGCCAGAGACCGCATAGTTGGGACATGCAGATAGTATGTGCATGAGTGTCTCTGGCGATCGTTTGCAGGCCCTGCACCGTGTGTCAGGGCCTGCAAACCCATCACCTGGCTCTGGTAGACGAGCGTGTTAATTACGCCATCCTGGCAGGCAATGATGAATCCCTCGGCCTCAGACATCAGACCGGCTGACTGTAAGAATGTAAAAGTCAGCCGAGCAGACAAGTCCATGCTGTCGATGTGCCGAAAGAACACTCCGTGCATGGCCTTGCCCACGTGCCGCTCGAGCAGGGTATTATGCTCGGCGGCTCTGATGGTGCTCCTACGCCGGGACGGTTCCAGGTCGATGATGGAATTAATCGACCTTCTGCCGCCCCGACCAACACGAAATTCCAAACCGAGGTTTTCTGCCGCCTTCTCTGCCGCCCTGTATAAAAACGCCCCAACCCCCGTCCTTTCATGATCATTCACGAAGGACAGGAGAGGATTCGCACTTCCGATTACGTCGCAAGCTACACCGAGGACCAAACGATCATGCAGGCACTCCAATCCAAGTAGGCCCCTTCCACCCATAGGTATATACAGGTATATACGGGGCACGGAAGATCTAGGATGAAGACTCCTATGGATGTTCATCATCTTGCGTGTGCTGGCGCCGAGTTCACGCAGCTCGTCTCGCCTCCACTATTATTATTATTATTATTATTATTATTATTATTGGTATTTTTGTTGTTGTTGTTGTTTTAAATAACTTAAATGCTCTGTGAGCTCTCATACGACAGATCCTGTAAGGCTCCATCTTACCTACGTTTATATACAAAGCTTTAGCCCCCGATATGTCGTAATTTGCGCGAGCTACTGCGCGAAGGACATTTTTCAAAGGTTTAAGAATGGTAAAAAACTTTAACCCGCTCAACCGATTTGCGTCGAAGCAAATTTAAAATGTACGAACACAACAGCCATTCTTTAATTGATGTCTGATGATCAGTTGTAAAAAAAAAGGGTGCTAATGAATTTGAATTGTGCTTCCTCATTGTTCTTCCGATAGCTTGAAATTTGCGGGAGCTATAACGCAAACACACGTTTTTTTTTTAAATTTGAAAATGTATAAACTGGATTTTTCAACTAATCCTCACCAAATTCTAAATCATATATATTTTTATATTAGTCTACCTGTGGAGAAAATTTTAGCCCGATAACTCAAAACTTGCGAAAGCTGGAGAGCAAACATTTTTTCGGTAAATTAAAAACAATAAAACCTTGCAAAACTTCATCTTTTGACCGATTATCACCAAATTTGGTTCCGAAAGTTTTACGATGTTAGTCCACTTGTATGAGAAATTTCAACCCGCTATCTTGAAATTTGCGGCAGAATAACTTTTTTTTTTGTAGCTACCGCAGACGCACTTTTTTAAAATTCAAAATGTCATAAAAACCGTATTTTTTAACCGATCCTCACCATATTCGAACTCATCCATCGCTTAATGTTTGTCTGCGACTGAACATTTTTTGAGCGCGATAACTCAAAACACACAAACACACACACACACACACACACACACACACACACACACACACACACACACACACACACACACACACACACGCACGCACGCACGCACGCACGCACGCACGCACGCACGCACGCACGCACGCACGCACGCACGCACGCACGCACGCACGCACGCACGCACGCACGCACGCACGCACGCACGCACGCACGCACGCACGCACGCACGCACGCACGCACGCACGCACGCACGCACGCACGCACGCACGCACGCACGCACGCACGCACGCACGCACGCACGCACGCACGCACGCACGCACGCACGCACGCACGCACGCACGCACGCACGCACGCACGCACGCACGCACGCACGCACGCACGCACGCACGCACGCACGCACGCACGCGGGCACGCACGCACGCACGCACGCACGCACGCACGCACGCACGCACGCACGCACGCACGCACGCACGCACGCACGCACGCACGCACGCACGCACGCACGCACGCACGCGCGCACGCACGCGCGCACGCACGCACGCACGCACGCACGCACGCACGCGCGCACGCACGCGCGCACGCACGCACGCGCGCACGCACGCACGCGCGCACGCACGCACGCGCGCACGCACGCACGCGCGCACGCACGCACGCGCGCACGCACGCACGCGCGCACGCACGCGCGCGCGCACGCACGCACGCACGCACGCACGCGCGCACGCACGCACGCACGCACGCGAGCACGCACGCGCGCACGCACGCACGCACGCACGCACGCGAGCACGCACGCACGCACGCACGACCAAAATTCAAGGTCCATGACAGAAAATATGTGGTAAAATATTTTTTATTTTTTTTTATTGAGTCCCAGAGATATATAGCTGATTTTGAATCTAGTTTTTACTGTATCATTAGGTGTGATTGATTAAATATTTACACTGATCCATCCTTATTCTTTCGGTGAAAAACATAAGAATAGCCCTCGTATTCATGTTTACGTAATCGTTTTTTCTTTTTTCTTAGCTTGGGCGCTGGTCTACCTCCATTTGATTCGACACTTTTGTTACTGTCCGCCGCATCGTCAGAGTCCTCAGACGTGATCATTATAAATGACTTGAAAGGCTTTTAGTAGTACACTCAAACTGATAATCGAGAAACGAATGAGACGGCACAAGAACCACAAGAGAAAAAAAGGGCACGCGTTGTTGAATGAACTGAGATGACAAGACAATTGCCTGCGCCGAACGAGAGTGTGTCCGTAGAATAAATATAAAAAGTAAATTTTTTATTCATTTTTTTTAAATGTTGAATATCACCACTAGGGTGGTTCGCCGAAAACGTTTTTTTCATTTTTACATGTGGCACTCCCTGAATACTTTTCCCTTGTGAAAAAATAAATGTCTCAATTTTTGCAGCATTTTTTATCATGTTTTTTTATGTTTCCAAGAGCATTGACCGCAGAAATGAAGAATTGCAGGCAAATAATCGTTCGACAATTTGTCACATCGAAACCTAAGTTCAAAATATGTTTTCATCGTATTTATATTATATTATGCTAACATGACATCATCATGCCAGTATAACAACTCACTAATATAATTTTTTAATTCACTTTTTAAAAAAATTCGGAGTGAACTAAAAAATCTGAAAAAATTTATACGTATTCGGAAAAATGAACAAATCATTTTCATAACGAAAATTAGATTTGCCGGAGATTTTTCGAAAAATAGTATATTATGGCACAAGGGCGGAAAAACAGTTTTCTCATGAGTGTGAGGTTTGCGAGCTCATACAAGCTGAGAAAACGTTTTTTCCGCCGAGTATTGTAGACAATTTTCTTTCACAAGGCGCGGAGAGTGAGGTTTCTGTGCCGCCGTGAAGGAAAAATATTTTTCAACAATTTGTTAATTACGAAATTAACACTATTTGCAAGGACTATCTTAATCAGACAATCTGTTTGATGAACCTATTTAAATTCCGTTCAATCAACTAAATATTCATTTCACCACCGCCAACCGCTGATTCGTTTAATTTTACTAAGTCTTTTTATCGGTGCAGTAATTTTTAGTAGATCCCTTCTCTCCGTGTATGAAACGTTAGTCTTTATCGTATAATATACAATCAGACCTTTTATTATTACTAGTAGAAGACAATATATTCTTTCCCGACTGCGCTAAAATGCCCATATTCCATGCCTGCTGAAGAGGTGAAAAATTTCTGATTTTTTACCAGAGGGAAGAAATGTGAATTGAATTTGCGTGACGAAATAGTACTTTTCAACTCTGAAATCGTGTAAGCAATTATATTAGTGAGTTGTTATACTGGCATGATGATGTCATGTTAGCATAATATAATATAAATACGATGAGAACATATTTTAAACTTAGGTTTCGATGTGACGAATTGTCGAACGATTATTTGCCTGCAATTCCTCATTTCTGCGGTCAATGCTCTTGCAAACATAAAAGAAACGTGATAAAAAAATCTGAAAAAATTCAGACATTTATTTTTTCACAAGGTAAAAGTATTCAGGGGGTGCCACATGTAAAAACGAAAAAAAACGTTTTTAGCGGACCACCCTAATCACCACATATAGCGTGAAATGAGTTTTCTGGCATACGGTAAGTATATTTTCATTGTAATCTTACTTCAGACAATATAAAACATATATGTTATATGTATTCGAGAAAGATGCAGTCAATTTTCCCTGTATCCCAATTTCTCCGTCATAAATTATTGATCAAATAAGACATCGAAATTCGTATTACAGTTTTTGATACCGATCGAGTAGTATCATAATCAGCTTATCAAAGTCTTTAATTTTCCACGGTTTTTTTGTCACTGTTCATTTGTTTCCCGCATCCCGCTCTTGTTTAACTCGTCTCTACACACACGCTTCCTCGAGACGCTTCCCGTGTGCCTCGAGAAAAAAAAAACGGGGAGAGAGAGTAAAACAGCGCCTGGCACAATAAGTAAGAGACATTTTTATTATATTGACAATAATCATGTTATTGAATTTTAACGATAAGTCTTTTTAGGCAAAAAGATGCAAAATAAGGAGTCGGATGAGGACGTCGTCTCTTCGACCACAAGCGGTGACGTAAGTCATAAACAATTTTGCATCCTCGTAGAGGGAAATTTGATAAATAGTTGTATTTTTTTTAAATTTATTACTTTTTTCCTTTAGAAATTGTAATATGGTTTTTATTTAATTTTTTTTTTTCATTTTATTGGTAAGTGTCAACATTATATGAGAGAGGTATTCCACGGCAATCGACCAGTCTTAGATCTCCCGACCCCCTCTCGCACGTTGTTCATTATTTTTTTGCTTATTCACCTGTGCCAATTTATAATTTTGTTCGGGCAATAGCAGCCGTAATTTTTGAGATACAATATTCAAATTTGAACCACATGTCAACTATCATGAACTATGAGTTGGGATTGAATTTCAACAAAACCGGTAAAGCGGTTTGGATTTTAGGTAATTTTGAACATTTTTTTGCTCGGATTTGTTGTTAGAGCAATAGCGGTCGTACTTTTTGAGATATCGGGTTTAAATTTAGACCACATATCAACTATCGTGAACTAAGAGATGGGATTGAATTTCAACGAAATTGGTGAAATGGCTCGAATTTTACATCATTTTGAATTTTTTTTCGGATATCTTCTTCGGGCAATAACGGTTGTAATTTCTTAGATAACTCGTTCAAATTTGGACCACATGTCGGCTGTCATGAACTATGAGATGGGGTTGAATTTTAACAAAATCGGTAAGGCGGCTCGGATTTTACGTCATTTTTAAATGTTCCTTGTTCGGATTTCTTGTTCGGGCAATAGCAGTCATAATTTTTTAGATATCGGATTCAAATTTGAACCGCACGTCGGCCATCATTAACTATGAGATGGGATTGAATTTCAACAAAATCGGGAAAGCGGATCGAATTTTACGTCATTTGAAAATTTCCTTTTTACTTTCTTTTTGAAAACACTTCAAGTCACTGTTATACAATTTTGCACAAAACTTAAATAGAATCTGTCAATGTTTAATATTAAATTTAGGCAAACTCGATAAATCATTTCAGATTTGATAGAAATTCGCATTTTTGTAATTAAAAAAAAAATTAAGGCAAAGATGGATCATGAGGAAGCAGTGTGCAAGGCCTGACTTTGAACTATTTTTTTAATACATATTAAACAATATTATAATTTAATCATAGTAGATAATACTATGATTTTAAAATTATAATATTTCATAAACCTAGCGGTCCGATTAATGGTTTAGAAGATATAAGCATTTGAAAGTTTTTAGCCGTAATTTTTGCCGTATTTTTTTATTTATATTTTTTTAATTTGGTATGTAACTGGATTGTCATGTAACAACGTTTCGGGATTGTACATTTCTCGAATTGGTTGAAAATTTTTAAAGATTTTGAAAAAAGTCTTGTTACGCTATAACTTTCGTAAATTACGAGATATCAGTCTTTTGTACACAAATGGACCAACATTAAACGATGATGGGTGCTAAATTTGGCGAGAATAAATAGAGTTGTTCTAGTTTTATTGCAATGTTAATTTTTTTCAATGTCTGTAAACACGAAACTTTTGTAAATTCTGAGATATCTAGCTGCAATTTATCACATGAATTCACGATAGTAGATATAGGCAAAGATCGCGAGACAGGTGGGCGTGGCCTAGTGGCGCCAGTCGCCAGAGGGGCGTGGCCTACTGGCGCCATAGGGGGCGTGGTGGGGGTAGCCCCGCCCCTCCTTCCCTAGAGTGTCTTTTTCCCTCCCTTGAGTGTCCTCCCTCCCAGAAAATCCCTCTAATTACCCCTCTCTCTTCCCACCCCTTACCCCTCCCCCCTGAGAGAGCGACTGTAATTCGTCTCTATAATTGTCCACAACCCCCCACCCTGTACGAGTGATGCCCACTTGCCCACAAATATGATTGGACACATGAGGATTGGACACAAATTATTGGACACACAAGTTATTGGACACATCAAGATTGGACACAGAAATTGTTGGACACATCAAGATTGGACGCAGAAATTGTTGGACACATCGTGATTGGACAAATGATTATTGGACACACGAAGATTGGACACAAATTATTGGAGACATCAAGATTGGACACATAGAGATTGGACACACAAGTTATTGGACACATCGAGATTGGACACACGAAGATTGGACACAAAAATTATTGGATACACGAAGATAGGACACAAATTATTAGACACATGACGATTGGACACACGAAGATTGGACACAAAAATTATTGGACACACGAAGATAGGGCACAAATTATTAGACACATGACGATTGGACACACGAAGATTGGACACAAATTATTGGACACACGAAGATTGGACATAAAGGGAGGGTTCCATCTGGCCACATACCAATTGTGCACGTTTCGATAGTGCACTACTAAGTTGTGCACAACGACATTATGCACATTTTTGTTTGTTTTTGTGCACGACTACATTGTGCATAATTCTTTTTGTGCTCAACTACATTGTGCATAATCCTTTTTGTGCACAAATACATTGTGCAGAATCTTTTATGTGCACATTTATGTTGTTCGCAATTTTTTTGTGTACAATTATATTTTATAAAAAAATTTAAAAAGGAGAAAAGTCATACAACTTTTTTAATTTTCCGAAAGGGAACGTGAATGCTTTTTTGTGTGGGTGCAAAGTTAGATTTTATCTGGAATTGGGATATATAAAGTCGGTCTTCTTATTTTAGCACCTGGTCGGTGTGGGTGCAAAGTCGGATTTTATCCGAAAATACGATATATAAAGTCGGTCTTCGTGTTTTAACATCTGGTTGGTGTGGGTGCAAAGTCGGATTTTATCCAAAATTGGGATGTTTAAAGTCGGTTTTCATATGTTAGCATCTGGTCGGCGTAGGTGCAAAGTCGGATTTGAGTTATAGAAGCTCGCGCTGAAACGTCCACGCCGAAACGTCTCGAGCCCAAATGGTTCAGAGCCGACACGGCCTGGAGCCGAAAAATTTGGCTTCGAAACGACAGCGCCTAATCATACAGGGTTGGAATAATTTCTATCCAATCTTCATGTGTCCAATAATTTGTGTCCAATGTTCTTGTATCCAATCTTCGTGTGTCGAATAATTTGTGTCCTATCTTCGTGTGTCCAATTGTCGTGTGTCCAATAATTTGTGTCCAACTGTCGTAAGTCCAATAATTTGTGTCCAATCTTCGTGCGTTCCAATAATTTGTGTCCAATCTTCGTGCGTTCCAATAATTTGTGTCCAATCTTAGTGCGTTCCAATAATTTGTGTCCAATGTTCGTGTGTCCAATAATTTGGGTCCATTCTTCGTTTGTCCAATAATTTGTGTCCAATCTTCACGTGTCCAATAAATTGTGTCCAATCTTCGTGTGTCCAATCTCGATGTGTCCAATGTCTTGTGTGTCCAATCTTCATGTGTCCAATAAATTGTGTCCAATCTTCGTGTGACCAATCTCGATGTGTCCAATGTCTTGTGTGTCCAATCTCGATGTGTCCAATATCTTATGTGTCCAATCTCGATGTGTCCAATAAAGTATGTGTCTCCAGCAATTTGTTTCCAATCTTCGTGTGTCCAATAATCATGTGTCCAATAAGTCTTCTGACCAATCGCGATGTGTCCAATAATTGGTGTGTCCAATCTTGATGTGTCCAATAACTTGTGTGTCCAATAATTTGTGTCCAATATGATGTGTCCATTCCTCATGTGTCCAATCCTATTTGTGGGCAAGTGGGTCCCTCCCCCCTGTACATATGTCGTGGTAACTCACAGAAAATTCCTCTAATTATCCCTCCCTCTTCCCACCCCTTGCCCCTCCCCCTCTGAGAGAACGACTGTAATTCGTCTCTATACTTGTCACAACCCCCCACCCTGTACTTTTGTCGTGGAACTCACCCCTCTTTTCCTTCGTCTTGTTTCCGCCCACGCTGTGGACCAAGATCGCGAAAGCACCACGTGGTCCGTGCATTCAGCTGGGGCCCGAAAATTGATAGTGGCGCCGCAGGTGAGCGTCGCCGTAAGTCGCGAGCGCTGGCCCGATATCGCGAGAGACGACGTGCTTTCGGCTCTCCGCCGTGTGTCTGACTGAGAGAGAGCCGTCGTGTTCGCGTCGCTCCACCGTGGGCCCGACTGAGAGTCGACGGTGGCGCCGCCGGTGAGTGTCGCCTGAAGTCCCAAGCGGTGGCCCAAGATCGCGAGAGGCGGTGTGTGCTCAGCGCTCCGTCGCGTGTCCGACTGAGAGTCGACGGTGGCGCCGCCGGTGGCCGTTGTTGTAAGTCGCGGCTGGTGGTCAAGGATCGCGAGAGACCCGTGTGCTCCGTGGTATCCGACTGACCGTCTACAGTGGCGACGCACGTGAGAGTGATATCAAATAGCGCACGCGACCCAAGACCGCGAGAACCCCCACCCGCCGTGACACCCCTCCCATAGCGCTCCCACCTTCACCCACCAGCGCGAGATGATCGGCGCGTCTGTCTACTCGTTCTTCTCGCGCTTTTTCATGGTTATTCTAATATCTATGAGAAATGGATTTTTTAAAATAAATTAACACTTACATATCTATAAATTTGTTTATTTAAATATTGTTTATATGTTTACAATATTTTTTTGAAGATACCTCCTGAGTTCGTTGCTTGGCATCCATTGCATTTTCTGCGTTGTGGTGGTGGCGGGCCATCGATGTAGTCCCTCAAAGTTGCTGTCTTGTAGTGTAAATAACATGGCAGGTATGAAGAGACTTCGCGATCGGCTTTGAGATGTTCAGGTAGTTTTTCCCACAAAACAGATATATGTCGCCCCCAGTGTTTTAATAGCAGCGGTTTTGGGATATACTCCAGCTCGGATTTGGTGAGTTCCCAAGGATCCTTGGAGCAATCGATTATCAGTATGCCGTCGATGGTCTCCATTGTCATAGGTGCTGGAGAGAGAGAGAGAGAGTATTTCCCTACGCTTACATTATTAATTAACTTACAATTCAAGCATCCAATGTTCCCTCAACGTTCTTTTAAACACTTTCAAATTTCTTGCATTCTTAATTCTTTCAGGTAGTTTATTGTACATATTAAATCCTTCACGGATAACGCTTTTCTCCGCTGTCTTCGTGTTACATCTCGTTATCTTCAATTGGTTCCTTTGCCTCGTTTCGTAATTGTGGTTTTCGCCTACGAGACACACTTCTCGGGATAAATATTCAGGCACTAGCTCATTCTTCAT